>MCJB01048704.1:0-45662 GCA_002018475.1 Nicotiana obtusifolia
ATGGTTGGCGTCAAAAAGGAACAGTTTCCTCCCTTTCCTACAGAGATAGCTATTAATCAATATGTTTAGAAGATGGAGATGCTTTCTAGGCTGTTCTCTTTATGACGCCAACCATTGTAATACAGGACCCAGATGACACACTGAAGCGGAAGACATTTGAGCTGCTGTATAAAATGACAAAGCCATCGAATGTAGAAGTTATTGTCGACCGTATGATTGATTACATGATGAGTATAAATGATAACCATTACAAAACTGAGATAGCCTCCAGATGTGTCGAACTGGCTGAGCAGTTTGCACCGAGCAATCAATGGTTTATCCAGGTCAATTTAGTGTAGCAAATTATTTTTTCATAGCATTTGCTGTATTCTAGTAACAACTACCATGTTTTTTGACGTGCTTACAGACCATGAATAAAGTGTTTGAGCACGCAGGAGATCTAGTGAATTTAAAGGTTGCCCACAACTTGATGCGGCTAATTGCCGAGGGATTTGGAGAAGATGATGATACTGCAGATACCCAGCTGAGATCATCAGCTGTACGTGTTTTAAACTTTTTGCTTCGCTTGGTGCTAAATTTCTTTCCAGCTTTAATGGATATTTATCATTGGTGAAAAACATTGCAATCCTGACCCTACATTTTGGAATACTTCTTGTATATATGATTTTTCTCATGCAATAATAATTACTCTACTTTATATAGAAAACCTATGTTGCTCAGACTCTCCAAAAGTGCTGCCGCACCCGTGTCGGATCCCCCAAAAATGCACTAAATTTGGAGGATCCGACATGCACCCAACAACATTTTTGAAGAGTCGGAGTAACATAGTAGAAAACACATTACTGCCCTGAGCCTGTTTAATCTTTTGAATATAGTTTGTTTTCTATCAGATGGAAAATTTTAAAAAGGCTAAGAGCTAGCATAACTTGGATAGAATCTGGTCAAAATGAAGTAACAAGCTTGATAAAAGAATATGTTTAGGTGACTATTAACTTATCGACAAAAAAGAAAATAGAAAAAAAGAAATGTTTAGATAACTATTACGCTAGAAATTGGTGGCTTGTCTTCTTATTTTTATTTAAGTAGTATGCTAGGCTATAGTTTATTTCTTACTGAAAGGTGGTTTGGTAGTTGAGGGACCTGTGGTAAATTAACATCTAGATCGTTTTAAAGGAACTCCTCTGGGGGTCTTATTCTATCAGTTGAATACATGCAGAAGGAAGTATTTAATATTTTGTTAAACTTTTGTTCTCTGTTCTGGTGGCTGGAGAGTAAGCTAATGATGTTCTGTTTTGTGAATTTGTAAGTAACTTAAATTGTGTGATTATTCCTTGTTTCTCTATCATGCCAAGCTGAAAGTTTGAAATACTCTTGTTGAAGATTCTGGATAATCTTATGTTAAGTGTTATTATTCTGCAGTTACCCATTAAAAAAGTGATATTATTCTGCACTTTATTAAAGGGCCCAGCATTATCTGCGTCTTTTACACCCTTTTTTTCTCTTTATCTTGCTCATGTTGTGTATAATTGCACAGAAGATATTGTTTTTGTATATTCTGTTTTTGTGTCTCTAACATATTACACTTTTGATTGGCTGCAGGTGGAGTCATATTTGCGCATCATGGGAGAGCCAAAACTTCCCTCTGCATTTCTCCAAGTAGGTTTCCAAACCAGTCCCCTACCTACTTACAGTAATAAAATGTTGCCATGCTCAAATGTCATGCGTACATGTAATGTTCTCAGTTGGCCTCTTCTGGTGCTTAACTCAACCTTGTGAGTTGCAGGTTATTTGCTGGGTCTTAGGGGAGTATGGAACTGCTGATGGTAAGTATTCTGCCTCCTATATCACAGGGAAAATATGTGATATTGCTGAGGCTCATTCAACTGATGACATGGTCAAGGTATGCGAGATCCAATTGCTGCCCTCTATCAGCTGCAATCTTCTAGTATGAGTTGTTTCTGTATTATGATACACTAAGGGGTCGTTTGGTAGGCCGTATTAAGCAAAATAATCCCCGTATAAAAATTTAATCCGTCAAATACCATGTTTGGTTGGTCAATTCAATTTACTCCTACCTAATACATGGATTAGTTATACCTCATATGAGGGATTAACTAATACCAAGGAAAGGAAGGGATTACTAATCCCTGGATTAGCTATACATGGATAAGATTTAAAATTACTAAATCCAGACTTATACATTGCATAATTAATTTTTAATACAATGAACCAAACACTTGATAAAAAATAATCCCAGCACTACAATCCCTGCATTACTAATCCCTGCATTACTAATTCCTGCATTACTTGTGTTCATACCAAACGACCCCTAGGTATAAGGTGGGATAAGATGTAGGTGTAAATTTAATCCCAGACTTAATTCAGGATATCCCATTATCCCACCTTATCCCATCAAATGTGGGATTATTTTATCCCATCTCTCATATGGTATAAATTAGTATTGAGATTGGATTATATAATCCCGGGATAATTTAGTCCGCGTACCAAACGCCCCTTTGGATCTTAAAAGCTAGTAAACAGTGATGAAAAATCACGTAATGGAATTTGTTCTATTTTGATAAGCTTCCTCAATTTTCTGGCTTTCAGAATCGTTTTACCCTCTTTGCCCTCTGTTCTCGTTTAACTCGACATCCCTACTTGAGAGTATGTGATCTGAGCAATGTTGAAGGATAGCCCCCAAGTCTGTTCTATGTCATGGTATTATTGTCCAGGACATGAGGTCCTAGAATTATGTATTTAGATATCTCCTGCTGTCTTATGCTTTTTGTATCATATTCATTTTCATGACAAGTTCATTTAATATCTCATCGCCGCTAGTTGACTTTTCGAAAGAACCTTGTAAATACTTATTAATGCTGCGAAGTTGGTTCAATAACAGCAGGCTAAAATTTTAGGTGATTTATTGCATATACTGAATACTGTAAGGGGTTTGATGGCTTTCTTTTTTTGTCTAGTACTCTGTGTTCCTCTGAAGGTGGATCAAACCTTCTCTGTTTTTCCTCGTTTTGACAACATGCTGAATTTCATCACGAACTTGCGAAGAAAAGCCTTGTAGAACGCATGTGTAAAACTGGTGCTAAGAAGTTACATCTTTACTTTCATGGAACTTGGATATTCTTAAATTTTCCCAACACATATGCCAAGAAGGATAGAGTTTTGATGGACTTCTACAACTTACATTATTGGTTACTTCATCACGAACTTGCATTGTTGGTTAATAAGTGAAATTATTCTTGGCAAGCAGCATTGAATGGATCAGGTTCCTCCTGTTTTAGGGATACCTATTTGTTATAGTCAAACTATTTGACATGTTGCTTGTTAAAAGTCTATAAAACTTTCTCTACGGTGCTATTTTACCATGGGTACCTTTGAGGTTGCATATTGTACAGGCACTCTTGTACTTATGCATCGTGTATTTCTTCAGGGTGTTTCCATTATCCTAATTTCAGTATACTGCACCCACACTATAATATACACTCTTAAAAGTTGAACTCTTTATGGATTTTCGGTTCTTCTTTTATAGGCTTATGCAGTATCGGCTCTTATGAAAGTATATTCATTTGAAATAGCAGCTGGGAGGAAAGTGGACATGTTGCCTGAGGTGAGTATATTAACTTTCGAGCCAAGTCAGTCAATATTTTTTCCCTTTGGACAAGATTGTTTATCCCAACAGTTAGGCTGAAAGGTTTTCGTTTATTTTGCTGACTCCCTGATTGTATCTTTTGGTGTGTGATGTGATCTGCACCTCTTGGCTCCATGTTGAATATACTCTCATGTCTACCTGTCAAAGAATAAAAAATTCTTAGAAAGGGAGAAAAAACCATACCCATTTTTGCGGATGCAGAATAACCATCTTATTGTATTTACTTTAATGGGTGGTGTGGGACATGGATAACCATGAAATATAAATTCTTAGAGTCACAAGGCAAACACTTAAATTTTATTTCTTTTCGTAAAACCTTTGGTATAACATCCGATTGCTGATGAAGAGCTTAACACTTCTATGATAATCAAAGGAGCTTTCATGGGGGCAAAAAAATGAGAATGAACTTTTTATCTTTGTATTTCTCGCAAGGAATAAAAGAATCTTATTGCTTTAATATGTATGTTCCATAAAAGGCCATATTAGTATTGGAATGGAATGAGCTCGACTAGAGTGGAATGGATATGGAGTATTCATACAACCAATCCCAACAGGATTGGGGCATATTGATTGATTGCTTCTTATTAAAAATGAAATTGCTTCCATAATATGAAAAAGGGGAAAAGTAGGCTGCCTCCTATTTATATTGAAGTAAGCCAAGACTTCTCTAGGCCGTTTAGTTGCCGGTTAGAAAGGAGTTATCCATGTATTAAGACTAGCATAGCTTTATACATTGTTTGGTTACAAAAATGGGAAAACATAATCTTTAAGTAGAATCTAGCATACGTTATACAATGTTTGGTTGGCCTTTTCTCTTTTCCACATAAAACATAGCATTGCTAATACAATGTTTGGTTCGTGTTTTCTTTTCTGTGTAACTAATACATGTATAAGTCATGAGGGAATCTGTGTTATTTAATGCAGTGTAGAACATGGAATAACTAGTATATGTATTACTAATATTCGGGTTAAAACACAAAATGACAAGAATACCCTCTATTCAAACTTGTACCTTTTTTTCGTTTAAAAGAACATATTTAAAATATACTTACAATTTTTATAGAATAAACTAGACAAACAATAAATGATACTCAAACTACATTTCTATAATACTAATCCGACATAACTAATTTTCGTATAATTAATTCCCCCATAAATGATTCTCGTGTAACTAAACTCTGTATAACTAATTCCTTTTTTTTATAAGGTAAGATATTATTAATATGCAATATCAAGAAAATACTGCAGAAGAGACAAACAACAGAGCTAATCCTGCATAACTCATTTTCGAACCAAACGACCCCTTCATGTTTTGGAACCTAAAATTTTACCCTCTCAGAAAGGAAGATTGAAGAAACTGGCCATACTATCTGACCAAGAGTAAATATCTTAATATCACTTCACTAAAATCTGTAAATCAATGGACAGGGAATGAACGATGTGCCACTTTTTCTTAAGTTTTGTTTTTTGACAAGGTAAGTTTTTCCAATTTTACAAGTTTTTAAGACAAGGTCCTCATTCACTTTTTTTCCATGTCATCTGCTGTGACGGAGAATGTGAGGCTTTTGTTGGGATGGTGGAAAAACCTTTTGTCATCATACAGTAAATAGAAGGCGAATTCCAGGTTTCATCCAGAAAAAGTTTGTAGTGAGATTATCAATAAAGGGGATGTGTCTGGAATAAGCCTAAAGTAGTTAGGGAACGAAAAACTTACCTTCAACCTTCTCTCTCAGTGATATGCAGCAGATGTGGTGTAAGTTGAATGAATCAGATTTACAATAAAGGACTGGTTGTGAGTTTAACTTAACATTTCTGCATGAAAATATGAGAAAGAATTTAAGTTACTATTGCACAAAAGAGCATGGAGTTCAAGCTCAGGGAGAGTGACCTTTTCTGTCATCCTATTGCGAGGTCGTCCGGGTTGGGGGGGGGGGTGCTTTGGGGCTCAAGGATTTTTGGTACCTTAAAATAGCTATTAGCTTATTTTGATTTGATAGAGAGGTCATATGCAAGCTCCAGAAAGTACAGGGGGGTAAATTCTTTAAGCCCAGTGAGAATTCTTCTGGATCAACACAATATTGAAACCATTGGGAACCAAACTTCATAAACCATTTATAGCCGATTACAAGTTTCAATACACCTCTAGCATTATTATCAAAACTTCACTAATCCAAATGGAATACATTTTTCATTATTAGGAGGACAAGCTTCAATATGCGTCCAGCATATTCTCAAAACTTCACTTATCCAAATGGAATGCATTTTTTCATTATTAGGTGCAGTATAGCCTACAAATAGTATCCAATTGACACAAATCATCTGTGAAGCATATTGAAGCTTGGAATGTTATCTCATGTTGCAATGTTATCTTTTTCCATAGCTGCAATGTTATCTCATGTTGTGTAAGATATGTGATCAAGCTACTCTTTCCAGTCCAGCTGACCTCACTTCTTAGTTCATAGTTTGGAAAAAGAAAGTTTAATTACCTTAATTATATTGCCTTCTTTAAGCTATTTATTCTGTGGTGTCTATCAATTTTGAATTTATAACTCTGGCTGGATAGTGGAATGATTGATGGTTTATTATAATTAGTTGAGCCACAAATTTGAGTGATGCCAAAAGTAGGTAAACTCCGTTTCCCAATGAACTGTATCGATTCCCTTCTTGGGCCGTGTAAAATTAATGCCCAATACATCCAATATGAAATGAAGAGAGTAATTGTTGTCACATAAAAAAGGAAGTAAAATGCTGTGGGTCTAAACTGTGAGTCACATTGGTGAAAATTGTTTAAAAGATGTCAGTCAAAATGACTCCATATAGGGAAGACCATTCACCAGAAAGTGAGAAAATCCTATCTGGTTTACAGTGAGAACACATGAAATTGGAGCCATACACCACCTAAAGAGTAGGAGTTCAATGTTAAATAAGTGAGGTGTCCTACTAACCTAACAGTAGTTTGCTTCTTTTGATTAGACAGTTGATGAAAAAAATTGTATGACATGACTGATGGCTTTATAGAAATCATCTTGATGAACTATGCAAAATTTAGCCCCAACTCCATCTTAATTTCCCAAATCCTCTTTGTATAGTTGAGCAACTTGGCCTTCTGTTTTATGGCTTCTAGTAGTAGCAGTACTTAGTGAGATTTATCATCATGTATGTCATCTTCCAAAAACAGTGGAAGGGAAAAAATATAATGCTAGATTTTCTTCGTAATAAGAATTTCAAACTGCTGAAGTATCTGCTTACTGCAGTGTGAATCATTCATTGAAGAGTTGTTAGCATCACACTCAACAGATTTACAGCAACGAGCATATGAACTTCAAGCGGTTGTTGGCTTAGATGCTCGTGCTGTTGAAAATATTATGCCAATGGATGCTAGTTGTGAAGACATTGAGGTAAGGACTTTGCCAGAATCTATATCATGTTTCTTAACCAAAGCTATTTCTCAAGTTATAAACAGGCTTAGACATATTGTCTGGGTTGTCGGATATTCACGTTTTTACCACTTGTCCATTTGATGATTATTACAGTACGTGCATACATCTTGTTTAAGGGTGTTGCTACTGATCAATTCTGTTTTGGATTCATCATCAGTAGACAGAGAGTATAGTTGAATATAACTGGTCTTGTCAAACCCAAAAAGAAAGAAAAAAGAAAAGAAATGAAGCTTATTTTGACTGGTTTGAAAAACCATGGGTCTATCTGTTCATTGTAGACCTTATATCACTAATGTGTCTGGAACTTTTGGAAAAAGTCAGCATGCTTATTTTTCGGAAAATTTGTGGAGATGGTTCCATCCTCTCTTGCTATCCGGTGTAAGACATATTGTTTGAAATTGCCTTTTTGATCTTGGTGCTTCATATCTATCCCTTAGCCTCTTTTCTGGGGATGAGAATGAAAATATTAGGGTGCTGACATATTACCAACTTATTTTCTCGGGTGATGAGAGTGAAAAAGACTAACGTGATGATATGCCCTTGTCGTTAATTTGATGTTTTGACCTATTTTTGTTACTGGAAAGATATGAAGCCTACTCTCTGCTTCTTTTTCTATCTTTGTCTTTGTTTAAACTGAGTGCAACTAATATGAAAATTTTCTGCAGGTTGATAGAGAACTATCTTTTCTCAATGGTTACGTTCAAGAGTCACTGAATAAGGGGGCTCAACCCTATATTCCTGAGAATGCGCGATCAGGAGCTTTAACTATCAGCAATTTTAGACATGAAGAACAGCATGGATCCTCAGGACATTCTCTTAGATTTGAAGCCTACGAGCTTCCTAAACCCTCTGTGCCATCAAGACCTTCTCCAGTCCCACCAGTATTCTCAACCGAACTTGTTCCTGTACCAGAACCAACTTATCACACAGAGTTTCATGAAACTGTTGCACCAAAGTTGTCCGCATCTGGTACAGGCTCATCTGAAATCAAGCTACGACTTGATGGTGTTCAAAGAAAGTGGGGTAAGCAAACTTATTCTTCTTCCTCACCATCTACTTCAGATTCTGATACCTATAAGACTCAGAATGGAGCGACACAGCGTGATGTACCAAGCAGCTTAAGCTCAAAAACACGTGATGTATCTTATGAATCCAGAAGGCAACAAGAGGATATTAATCCGGAAAAGCAAAAACTTGCTGCTTCCCTCTTTGGGGGCCCAATCAAATCTGAAAAAAGACCTGCTGGTGCTGGGCACAAGGCATCAAGGCCAAACAGCCATAATGCAGACAAGTCTCATGCAGAAAAGACTGGACCTTCTGATGGAGGTGCTGCTAAAGCAAGTCCCCAACCACCTCCAGACTTGCTTGACTTGGGTGAACCAACTAGTATTAGTAGTGCAACTTCTGTGGATCCGTTTAAGCTATTGGAATTGCTTGACTTAAACGAAGGTACTCCAGCTCCAGGTTCTAGTGGAGATAGTGCTACTAAAGCGCCTGATTTTATGTCTCTTTATGGGAATACTTGCTTCAGTGGGCAGAATACGATGGGAACGGAAAATCTCCTTTCAACTGCTGAATTTTCACATGCATCCGACAGAAATGGCCATGGAACAGGAAGTACAGTTACAAATTCAACTCAATTAAGTAAGGGCCCGAATCTTAAAGATGCTTTGGAAAAAGATGCACTTGTGAGGCAAATGGGTGTGACACCAACGAGTCAGAATCCCAACTTATTCAAGGATTTGCTTGGGTAAAGTACATGGACATGGGGTATGTGGTGGAAGTCTATTTAGGCCTTGTTGTAGAGTCTTTGTTGATTGAACTAGATCTGTGGTGCTGGAAAGCTACAAATATATTTGTTGGCAAAATTTACAATTGAAAATACAATTTGCGAGGAGCTAATTGTCGTATGAGCCTGGTGTTTCGCGTAGCAGTTGCACATGGAAAAGCTTATGTGAAAATGGTTTCGACTGCTAAGGAATAGGTGAAGCCACTTGAGCTTTTGACTTTGAGGTTTCCAGAGTAAAATGGCTGGCATGTTTTTGGCTCAGTCACGACCATAGGTTTGCCATGTGCTTCAAGACGTATCACACTTGTGTTTTATGTGGATCTTCTTTTTCCTCTTATCTTATTGAAACTATTCTTTTTGCTTTTTTCCTGGAGGCAAAGTGTACCATTTGGAGAGGTATTGTACCCTTATATGATGTTGTAAAGCAATAAGCGTTTCTCAGGTTAAATTGATACTGGCTTTATCAGTTGAATGTGGATTCAGTTCGAAGGCTGCTTTGCAGAAGCTTTGTTGTTTCTTGATAGCATGTTCGACTATATCAAGTCTCTAGATTCATGAAGAAGCTCAATATGTTATATCTGCAGCTTTTCATTTCTATGTTGAAGGCGCTGCATATATTGGCTTTATAAGAAATTCAATTCCTAGACCAATGAGATTGGTTGTATAAGGATCATTTTTTTCTTACAGGGATTGCTTAATGGAACTTGTTTAGTAGGAGCATTATTATTATTTTTTTCTTTTGTTTTCCTTAGTGGTTCATGACTAGTGTTGTACAAGAAGTGAAACTATGCATAATTTCACTACTAAAGCTAGAAAACTAAAATAATGATATTTTTGAGGAACAAGATGTACTAATGTTTACACTTTACACTAATTGGTAATTCTGTGCAACATAAGTCAGTAGAACATGAAAGTCTTGGTCCCTCAGGTTTCTTGCCTGGAATGCTTTACGCATTCGGAACATTGGACGAGAGGATTGTGGGCCAAAATTCAATAATGCATGGACGAGAGGGTTTGAGTCGATATTCTTGTTTTCTGCTTTATTTGGTATACAGAAGCTATAGAAGTTGAATTACATTACAGAATCTTATGTAAGAACACGTTTTCTGAGTCTTAGTCGGACCAGAGATAAGATAAACTGTATTCCAATGGTTGAGTGATAAAACTGTTTTAAGTATTTTCTTTAATACAACAAGGGAAAGCATTCCTTTGTCTAAGCTAGTTTTTACTTTCACTCGCGAGATAATAACAAACGAAACACATACTGTTTAAGTACCTCGAAGGAGGGAGCATTAAATATGGCGAGAAAAAAGAGATTTCGACTAGGATTCAGCTATGTACTGGTTTTCTTACTTCCTATATCTCACTAAACAAATATGGTGGAGCAGCTAAGATGGATAATCTATATATATTTGATTGAAGGGCCAATTAATAGGAAGACAGAGAAATGAAGGAATAAATCCACGAGATTTCAAAGGGGAAGATTCAGAAAAGCTTTCAAGGCATTAGGATAAGAACATATTGACTGTAAATTATACTGCAGCAGTTATTGTCACTGTCAATCAATGGAGATATTCACATGCATTTGAGCTCAGAAGCTAGAACTGGAAATTAAATATGCGGGGAAAATATATTTTTAAGTTTCTTTTAATAAAGCCGTAGGTTTTTATACAAATCTATAACCATACCGTTAAGTTGGGTAGGTCTTTTATTTTATAAAAATAAACCAAAAAATACCGAACCGTACCGAATAAATTTACATGTTAAAAATATATTTTTATATTAAGTTTAAAAATAATAAACCATTATATATTTTCCTTGGGCCTTGGAATTATGAGAACGATTACAAGCCAATAAGTAATTAAACTCAAAATTATAATTCTCAAACCTATTATACTACTCCTACTGAAAGTAAATTATTTTCAATATATTCACTTGCAAAACACAAAGTATTATAGCGATTATGAGTAACAAACTATAATGTATTGAATATGTTTCCTTTCATATAATTTAGATTTATCTTTTTTAATATTTAATCTTTTATAGACTTTATTCTTGAGTTCTAACTTGGTTAATATCTTTCCACTCATGTGATTTATATTTTTTGTATCTTTGCTTAGTTTCTTTTATGCTGCCGTAGAATAGTTGATGTATCTATACTCTGGCCATCTTTCATGTTTTCTTAATTCATCACCCTTTAAACAGTAAAAATATCTAGAGAGTTTTGCTAAGTCCTATAAAAGTACGAATATTGTTGCATTCTACTAGTGATTTTTATAAGACATTAAAAAAATATCAAAAATTAACTGAACCGTATCGGTACCGGAGAGAAACCGACATGGGTGGGACGGTTTTAGAAAGTCTAATTTTGATTATACACAATAGAATAACCAAAAAGTTGGTATGATATAAATTTTAAAAAATAACCGACCGAACCTAACCATTGACACCCGTAACTATAGCCAACTAGAAGAAACAAGACTTAATTGCCTTTGGAGCTAAACCAGTCTCTATATATAACTTTTTATAATATTAGTATAGAGTAATTATGTGATTGTTTAATAACATTAGCTTGGATATCTAGTACTATGATTTTGGCTGGGGGTGCTTCTTAATTAGACGATCAACTGTCTGATATGGTTTCATTAGCTCCAATTTTATACTTTTTGTTAAAGCTTTATGGCGCAAGCTTTCCTCTAAAAAAATTATTACTTTGTTAAGCCTCATATCCCTACTCCCAACCACGGCAGATATCTTTGGTCCTAATGAATTGCAAAGGAAGGTTGTAGTAGGCTTGCAATTACTAACGTACTAGCCAATACGCGATGAATATTTACAATATAAATAGATATAAAAATTTAGACGGAAAACATGATGAGTGAGAAATTATATATTTTTTTACTAAATGTTCTCCAAGGGACATAAGTGAGGAATTATATACCCAACTTATTTCGAACCATGAGGTGGTGTTATTGTTGTTTTTGAACATGGTATGGTTTTCTTCAGAATCCAGAGATTCAAACTGCTAATTATCTACCTTGTCCTCAGCCTTTAATATATCCATGACTTTGTCAAACCACCTCGTTACATCGCCCACTTGGAATTTCTAAAACCATGTAATTGACCAAATTCAATCTACAGTTGCTGAGAATAGTGAAGTTGGAAAACAAAAAGCTACAAGTCAATAATATTGTCATAGTCATGCTTTAATATATAGGAGTGAGAAATCTACAGTTATTTCAAAGTCAAATATTTTGAAATCTCTGTGGTGGTGTAAACTAGAGGAAGGTCGTTGTTGTTGCAGTAATGTTAGAATATTTATTCGGCTCAAAACTTCATTTATGAAGGATCTGTTTGGAAAGTTAAAAGTCCTTCTGTCTTTTTTCATCTGCAAATAATTTCCCTTTTGTTGGTGGTTTTATTTATTTTTGTTTTTAATTGGTCAGAGCTCTAATTTTACCTTATAAAAATGATACAATTACCTCATGGAATGTTAGCCGTACCTACAGATGATATAAATACTATTGTTGATTTGGCTTTACCCATATCGTTGGTATATTATAAAACACATTTGCATCTAACAGACACTATAGATGCTGAAATAATTAGTAAACCATATTTAAAAAATGAAAAAGAGGGTTTGGGGGATGACGGTGGGCTGCCATAAAACAAATCTTGCTCTGCCCACAGAATTTCAAATACTTCTCGTAAAGGTAGTTTTGTTGATATAACTTATGACTGAAGACAGATTGAGTAGATAGTTGCATCTCAAGGGACCAGAATCATTATTGCTACTTAGTTTTCCGTTTACCAAAACTTTGATAGCTATTCAGAAGCGTTTGTTCCATCCAAATGATGCTAGTTTTTAGTTCATCCATCTGTCACATTATTAATGGTATCACATGCAAGTTATTTATGTGAAACTGAAATACACAGAGAACAGTGCTTGAAAATTGGTTCTCTTTGCCTCTGTCTATGAACAAAACAAAAGGACCAGAAGTATACAGATTCTTTTAACCAAAAAAAAGGCATGGGGGCATAGACAAGTGTATATATGTTAGGCTGGCAATAGGTTGGACTGAAAGAAGTTGCTCCCTTTTGGTTGTTTGGTGACAGGTTTAGACCTAAATGTATATAATGCAAAATTACATATAATTGTTTACGTAAGGTTGACTTTTTATTTTTAACTTTTAATGTATTTTTCGCTTACGAATTCATAAGGGTTGACATCTGAATTATAAACCATTATCAATTTAATAGGATATTCCGATGTGGTTTATGTTGGGATCGAAATAACATGGTGCATACGGGAGCTAACAATGCAAGCTTGATGGACGATAAATCAGAGTATAAATAATTTATTATAGTATAGTCAATCGACCTACATATGATCTATCATTGATATAAAAAGAGAATAAAATTTGTGAGAGAATAATCTCCCCTAAATATGATTCTCGTAAGAACAACATTCTGGAGGCTGTTGTTCTTGTTGCGAAAAGAAAACGTAAATTTGTAGAAGTACAAAACTTCTCCTTCCAAAAAAAGATAAGTCATATGAAAGAGATTTATTCTTTTTAAGAGTCTTTTTTCCTTCCTTCAAAAAAAAAAAAGAATCCTAATAAATTAAAAATTCAGAGCAAAATCCGAACAATTTAAGGGTGTTTTGACCTCCTGTGAATGTGTTTCACATTGGTTAATTGATGTATAGTCGTGGATAATTTTTTGTATTATGGGTAATTCTTTTCGTAAATTAAATTTAATTGAGTTAGGCCTGAGGTTATCTTCTAAAATAATTTACGTACGATTTAAGGTGTTCTCATATCACCTACGAGTATAACGTTACCTTTGTTTAATTGAGGGGATATGAAGATGAAAGCGTGGATGTTTTATAAAATACAAACTTGTATATTCTAACTATGCAAACAGAAAATTTGTATTCTATCAATATCTGAAAAGTTAGTTGTAGGTCTTGTTGGAAAATTTCAAGCGATGACTTGTTATTATCTCTCGTCATCACTTGCATGTTTATCTTCTAATTAGCAAATTATCATTTTCAAATGGAAGAAGAACTCATCAGGTTCTGTATATCTGCAATTTGATTGAAATGCTAAGTTGACAAGGCCCTTAAACTTTTAGTGGCCCAATTTGTAATCATTTTAACAAACTACGTACTTATATATATCTGGAAACAGAGTTGGTCAACCCAATTTTTGTTTTATCTTTAATATGAAACATTTTCTCAAAATATAAAACATACACATACTCACTGCGCGCGGAATCAGAATTTTTATCGAGATATAAAATTCTTATTTTAATTATATCGTGAAATGCATTGCGAATATAATAAGGTTTTATTTGCTGAAGTTATTTTCTTGTTAGTTTAAAAAGAAAGAAGACAAACATCGTCTTACATGAATAAGAGTGTTAAAAAAAAAGTCTTTAGCTGTAACCCTCTGTTTACATCAAATTCACTTTTCATCTTCTCAGCAGTACGTAAAAGAACGATAATCTAGCACCATCCTTGTTAATTTCCAAGAAAACGGGTCAAATATACCCCTCTATTTTATTATATTGTTCATATCTATCCTTCGTTATACTATTGGGTCACATCTATCTTTACTGTTAGCCAAACTTTTTAAAAATACCCTCCACCTAACGAAAAGCCATCAAATTAAAAAATACTTATTTTTTTGAAACCCATTAATAACTCGTTAAATCTTTTTTATTTACAACACTTCTTCCTTACATATTATTCATCTCCTTCATAGTCATTTGTTGAACTTAAGACGTGAAAGACATAAAAATACCAACAATCATATATTCATATTCTGAGTCTCTATAATATGGCATTAGACAAAGGGATGCCATATTATAACCACAAAAAATACAACCAAAAGTGATAACATGACATCCTAACACCACCATGAACAATTAGAACCAAAAATATAAATTCTTACTAATGCTACTTCCACCATTATTCTCAGTCTCTCTCCAAATGAATAAAATGTGTTAAGACGTCCCAGAAATCTAGGTTCCGTATTTTTATATGATGAGTTTAACGGGTTATGGGTTAATGAATTTTTTTAAAATGATCATTTTATTAATCTGGTGGGTTCGTTAGATGTGGGGTATTTTTAAAAAGCCTTGTTAACGCTAAGGGTTGATGTGTCCCGATAATATAACGGAGGATAGATATAAACAATATACCAAAATAGAGGGATATATTTAGCCCTTTTCCCTAACTTCTATTACCACCCTCCAATAATTACGGACAATTATGTTTAATTGTTTCAAATAAGAAAAATAATTAATTTTTTTTAATAAGTACTAAAAGAAAATAGTTTCACGTAGATTCAAATTCAAAGAGAAAGAGCAGGAGTACTTTTTTTAGTGGTAAATTCATACGTCCAATCTAATGATCGGCAGCCACATTTCTACCTTTTTCCAAGATCATGCTTCTAAAATGACAGTAAACATGGTGCCTTTTTTAAAGTACAAATTTTAGTTGCATGCAACATGAGTCACATCTCCAAACAGACTGTCAGAATTAGTCAAGGGAAAATTTGTGATTATGAAAGAACATGAAGATTAGTGCATTAATCACGACGATTAACGATGCTGAAAGAACCAGTGTTTTAACACTAGTAGTGATGTTGAATATTTGGCGTTGACATGAGAAAAAACTGTTGATAGTGCATCTGTATTCTCTAGACACCTTGAATAAACTAAAGTCAGCTAGCCATTCTTGAACACTTAATTATTTTCTATATAGTAATAAAACTGTAATTGACATTTGCATTGTGATCTTGAGAAATCTTGATTGTGAAACCCATGTGGGATTTTTCTTTAAGTAGACAAGGAAATTAAGCTTAATCTGTAAGAATTTTTCAAAACACAATGAAGGACGCGTGTTAGCTCTTGCTTAATTACCCCCTGTAAAAGGTGTCAAGAAATTTCTCTTAATAAGATATAATGTTAGCTTAATGCATTAAGTGATTATCTACTAAATTTACTGTCTCTTCTTGATGACCAACTCTTAGCATTATTTTATAGATGAATACTATAACAAGTTTAGTGAATTAGTGAAACTTTCCAAGAAAATTCTTCAATTTCCTCAAAATTTAATGAGGCTTGGGGCAATAAAAAATGGAAAAAGTTATAGAGATGAGAAAAACTAGGAATTCACAATGATTGATTAGCCGACGACAAAGTCCAACCCTACATTCATCCATTCAAGTGGGAAGTGCTATTATTTTTTGTTTGATACGAATTCACAATGTGTAAAGTACTATATTAAAAGGGAAAACGTTTTTCTGCAGGGAATTTCTTTATGAGTAGATGCTTATTCTAAAATGATAATACAAATAACAAATGAAATCAATTGATATACATTAGATGTAATTGTAATTCTATGAATCTCACGATGTCGCCACCCATCAAGTTTATAAGCCTTATTTTTTTCGACAATCAACATAAAAACAAAAGGTTATAAAAGTTTTATGCAAGTATTGGAGAGAAAACCATTCTATTTTATTCTTGTCATGGTTGTGAAAAAGGGACCAAGAATTTTCTTTTCTTTTCTGGTAAACCAAGAAATTGAAAGATATGACATGTACGCAGCACTTGTATCTTTTTCTTGTCATGAACCATGCCCAGATTTTCATACTAGTGATCTAATGCGAGCCACGTCTCAAACTTTTTCTTTTTCTTCAAAATCATGCTTCTAAAATGACAGAAATTACTAAATACACGATTAAAAGGGACTCCATTTCAATGTCTATATTGTAGTCTGCAAGCATGCATGCAACATGAGTCACATCTACAGTGCAGACAAAAATGCTATCAGAGAAGAAAAATGTATGTTTATTAAAGAAAAGAAGATTGGAGCGTCAATCCCGAAGATTAATGATGATGAGAGAACAAAAATACTAAGCGGTAGGAGTCATGTTTGAATACTAGGCGTTGACAAAAGGAAAGAAGTTTGTACCAAGGAAAACTGATAATGACTGCACCTTGACACCTGGAAAGTGATGAGCTAGCCGTTCTGGAACATTTCATTTTCATGTCTTTTTATTTTCATGATGATAATTGACTTTAATTAAGTTTTATGCACTTATGATATAGAATTACTTACCATCAGATCGTTATAAGATAATAACAAATAAATTATTATGATAGTTTAACGATCGGATTGTTTTGAGCTTTAGTGTTTTATTCGGAAGTTTAAGGTCTTGTGAGGCTTCATATTGTGTATTATGACTTGCATGGTCGGTTTCGATTTTCGAGTATTCCGAATTGATTTGGAAGAATGTTTTTCATTTTAGAAGCTTAAGTTTAAAACGTTGACTAAGGTTTGACTTTTGTGAAAACGACCGGGAAACAATATTTTGATGGCTCCGATAGGTTCGTCGTGATTTTGAATTTGGGCGTATGCCCGGAAATGAATTTGGAAGTCCCTTGTTTTATTTGACATGTTTTGTCAAAAGTTGGCAATTTAAAGGTTTAGCATTTTTCTAAGTTTGACCATGGTTTAACTTTATGGTTATCGGGCTCGGATTTTGATTTCAGGACTTGGAGTAGGTCTGTTTTGTCATTTAAAACTTGTGAGCAAAGTTTGGTCATTCGGGGTTTGTTTGACAGGAATCGGACGCTTGGTTGTAATTTTGAAAGTTCCTGAGTTTCATTATGATTTTGATGCATTTTGGTGTTCGATTTGTGATTTTATATGTTAATGTGATGATTCGAGCGAGTGAACGAGTTTGTATGAGGTTTATGTACTTGTTGGTATGATTGAATGGGGTCCCGAGGGGCTCGGGTATGTTTTAGGTCATTGGTTGAGAGATTAGTTAAATAATGAATTGGAGTTTGACCATGGTCAACATCATGCCAAGACGATATCTTTTCGGTATTTTGAGTGCACGAGTAGGTCCGTAGTGTGTTTTATGGTTGAAATGCATATATGGTTTGTGTTTGGGAGGTTCAAGATGAGTTTCGGGGTGGTTCAGATCATTTTGGTGAAGTTTGGTATGCTGGTGCTGGTGTTGGTACTTCGTAGTTGCGAACTCCGCATTTGTAAACATCTCTCCGCATTTGCGAATCTTGGTCGCAATTGCGAACTTTTGATCAGAAATGCGACATCTGCAGCTGGATTAAGAGTTGGAAATGGGATTTCAGCTCATTCTTTCATATTTTGAACCTTAGACTCGGTAGGAGGCGATTCTGAGGAGGAATTTTCACATACAACTATTGGGTAAGTAATTTTGATCAATTATCAATTATATTACATGATTATTTATGAGATTTAACATCAACTTTATGAATTTCTAAGTGAAATGGGAAATTTTTTCTATGTTTTGAAAAATAAAAATTTCAGATTTGAGAGTCGAATTGGACTCGGATTTGAAAACAAAACACATATATGGACTCGTTGGGTTAAGGGTAGTCGAGATCTACCCTTGGACTCGGGTTTTGACCGGGCGAGCCCGGGGTTGACTTTATCCGACTTTTGAGAAATTATGTAAAGATCTTAACTTTATTCATTAAAATTGGTTTCTATCACATTATTTGATGTTATTAAGTCGATTGTGGTTAGATTTGAGCCGAGCGGAGGTGAATTCTAAAGGAAATACTATTTTGAGTGTTGATTTGGCCTAGTTGAGGTAAGTATCTTGCCTTTGTGTGGGAGAAACTACCCTAAAGGGATTGTCTTGATTGCCTATTTGAATTACGTGGAAGACGTGTATACGAGGTAACAAGTGTGTACACAACCTTATATGTAAAAATTGACCGATTTAGATTCTTAGGCTTCTTTCATGCATTTAATTGAAGTTGTCATATCATGTTATATCTTTCATTGATAAGTTTACTCTTACATGCTATATTTGAAGTCACTAGTACATGTTCTATATTTTATTGTCAAACTTACTCTTATATGCTTTAATTGAAGTTTTTACCTCTTTTATTGTCATGCTACCTCTTTTATTGTTGAGTTATTCTTATCTGAAGCTTCATTACATGTTACTCCTTTTATTTTTGATTTATTCTTATTTGAAGTTGTTATTACATATTATCTCTTTCATTGTTGAGTTTATTCTTCCGTTTCATTGCATTGTTGTAATTCTTGTGTTGATCTACTTACCGTACCCTTATGTTATTGTTGTTGTTGTACTCAGTATTGTTGAGCCGTGAGCTATGTATTATTGTGGTATTGTTATTGTTGTTATGGGAATGTTGTGGTATATAGGCATGCATGGTGCATGTTGTTATGTTGTGTTGTTTTGTTTTGGCACATTGAGAGGATTGTCGGGGTATTTGCATGTGAGCTGTTCGTGGTATTGTTATTATTGATATTTGCACATGCGATGAGACAAGGCAGGCTGTATATGTTGGGTTTGCGCATGTGGCGAGATAAGGTGGGATAACTATTGACGCGTGTGGCGAGACAAGGCGGGCATTTCCTTTATTGTTGCACATGCGGAGAGACAATGAGGGCTATGCCTGGGATGATTTTATGATGTCCTGGAGCATTGTTATTGATGATATTGTGTGGTGGAGTAAATATCTTGTGTGTGTCAGACATACCACGGGTTTTCTTGTGTTGTTTCCAATGTGATACTCGATGTCTCTGATCTTGCCTGTTGGCTTAAGCTATGATAGTACACTTGCACAAGCATACACCGTAACATGTTACCTATATCAGTCTAGGAGTATGAATCTTGATGTTTATTGATCATGTACATGTATTATTGTAAATCTACTTTTCGTGTGTGGATTGGACTGGTGGCACATGAGTTGTCCGTGCGGTTATGGGATATTGTTACTATTGGCACGTGAGTTGTCAGTGCAGATCTAAGGTATTAACGGTATTAGCACATGAGTTGTCCATGCAGCACTTGAGTTGTCCTTGCGATTGTGATTGATAATATGGGCATGAGATGCCATGTGATTATCATTTTGTGATTCGAGGCTCGTGATTTGTGATTATGAGGTATGGTACCTCGGGGTGATTCTTGTGAAAATCTTGTGATAGAACAATTGATTATTTGGTTGTCATATGTTTTCCTCATTGGATTCATTGGTACGTTAACTGTGTTCTGATTACTTGCTGCATTATCACCTGTTTACTCCCTGTAGCTACTCGTTTCTTATAATTTCCATTGCTAGTGTTTAATTATTATTCTTTTCATGTTCAGATTTACATTGATATTAGTACCTTTGTTGGCTTATATTAATATTTGCACATGTTATTATATCTAGTAGGTGTCTTGACTTGAACCTCATCACTACTCCACGGAGGTTAGTCTTGATACTTACTGGGTACCGTTGTGATTTACTTATGCTGCAAGTCTGCACATTTTTGTGTAGATTCAGGTATATCGAAGAGTGTCGGTTATTAGTTAGCTGATTGTGAGTTACGGCAGAGATTTCAAGGTATACCTGCCATTGCGTTCGCAGGCCTCGGAGTCAGCTTCTGGAGCTTTACTTTGTTACCGTTTACTTCCATTTCAAACCGTGATGTATTTGATATTCTTAGTTACTCTTAGAAGAGCTTGTGGCTCCATACTACCGGATTTTGGATTGTATGATTAAATAATCATTTCAGTGATGTTATGTCATTTACTAGTTATATTTTATAGTTAAATGGTTTAAATCTGTTAATAACTCAACATGTGTTAGGCTTATCTAGTCCTAGGGATTAGGTGCCATCATGATCCTCAAGGAAGGATTTTGAGTCGTGACAAGTTGGTATTAGAGCTATAGGTTCATAGGTGCTACGAGTCATAGGCAAGTTTAGTAGAGTCTTGCAGATCGGTACAAAGACTTTTTTTACTTATCTTCGAGAGGCTACGGAAATACTAGGAAACTTCCCTTCTTTCATTCCTATCATGTGGATTTATTGATTTCGGAGTTTGATCCTTTTGTCATTCTATTCTCTCACAGATGGTGAGGACACGCGCTGCATTTACTGATGATGTTTCCCCTAGAGCCGGTGTTGCTAGGGGCCGAGGAGGAGCACTTGCTACAACTAAAGCTCCTACCAGAGTAGCAACTGAGGAGCCACCAGTAGCTCCGGTTGCGGGACAAGCACCGGAGGCACCTATTGCTACCCCCGGACTTTAGGAGACTTTAGCGAAATTCCTGAGCATGTTTGGTACATTGCCTCATGCGGGGTTGATCGCAGTTGCACTAGCTACTTCACAGACTGGGGGAAGAGCTCAGATTCTCGCTGCCCGTACTCAAGAGTAGCGGGTTCATGTTGGTCAGTTCCAAGTATTATGCTGGTATAACTTTTTATTCCGGTTTAGCCTGAGGTCATGCTAGAGGCATCAGAGGAGGTGCAGAAGAGGCATGAGAGGTTCAAGAAGTATGATCCTCTTTCAGTGGTGCAATTACTACGGATGCGTAGGGTTTTCTGGACACGTTCCATCATATTCTCCGCACCATGGGCATTGTGGAGGTGAACGGAGTAGCCTTTACTACATTTCAGTTGTTAGGGGCGCATATAGGAGGTGGCAGGCTTATAATGAGGGTAGGCTAGCTGATACAACGCCACTCACTTGGACTCAAGTTTCATATATGTTTTTAAGGGAGTTTGTTGCCTAAACCCTCTAGGATGCGTAGCGCATAGAGTTCGAGCAGCTACGTCAGGGCATTATGACAGTGTTAGATTATGCCATCAGATTCAGTGAGTTATCCCGACATGTATCTGCCTTAGTTTCTCAGTTAGAGGGCGAACTTGTAGATTTATCGAGGGGCTCAGTTATGGTTTTAGATTCAGCATGGCTTGAGAATTGGAGATGGATACTCTATTTCATCAGGTTGTAGAGATCGTTCAGAGGATGGAGGGTATGCAGGGTCAGGAGAAGGAGGGCAAGGAGACTAAGAGGCCTCGAGGACCGGGAGGATCTAATAATCCCTATTTTGGAGGCAGGCCGCATCATGGTAGAGGTTAGCTAGTTCAGTCTGCACTTTAGGTTTCACGTGGTGCTTCAGATATCCATTGGTCAAGAGTACCCCTTTCGGACAGCTTCCATAACCACGTCAGCAAAGAGGTTGCTTTGAGCGTGGGGATACCAAGCACATGGTGAGGGATTGTCCCCGACTTTGGGCGGGTGTACCATAGCAGAGTATTCAGGCTATGGGTTTCGCTCCAATTGCCGCTACACCTGCACCGCCAGCTAGGGGTGGAGGTCAGGAAGGTAGAGGTCATCCTAGAAGGGGAGACCAGGCCCGCTGTTATACTTTTCCTGGTTGGACTGAGTCTGCTGCACCTGATGATGTCATTATAGGTATGGTTTCGGTTTGCCACAGAGATACATCAATTTCATTTTCATCCTGTTCCATTTATTGGTAAGATTCATCCTAACTTGCTTCATATATAGTTATGTTTTTGTGATTCCTGTACTCTGTTTATGTATTCACGTTAGTTGAGGGATTATATTGTGATAGCCCTTGTCTATCGTGCTGGTTTGGTCGCTATTGAGAGTCATGAGGCTTGGGTGCACTTTTTGTTAGTTAATACAATAAGTTCTGATGTGATTTCTGAATGGTTTGGTATCGACTTGTGATTTGGGTACTCTATAGGTTTGGGAAGTCAGTTACCTGTCATGGTTTTATTCTATGTGATTGAGTATTAGAAGGTTTTTAGTTGTCGGGATGGTTATCTTACTTGTGATTCCGAGTTGAGGATGGGAACATTGTGTTCTTTGTGGATAGGTGTGTTTATACCGGGTTAGGTGCCGCAGTGGGGTTATGTTAGGGTAAGATTCGTTATGATGGTTGCGTGTGTCTTGCTTCTTCTTTGTAAATTAGATCCGTAGTGTGGTACCGATGGGGAGTTGTACCTATTGGCTTGTTTTGATTGTTCTCTCATATTTTTCTCTTTTCGTGTTTAGTTACACTCGAGTTGTGCTTGTTAGGTTTGGATTGCGATGTATGTTCTCAGGTGGCGTGTGGTATGGCTTGCTGGTCAGGTGAATGGTTAGGAGTCTCACAAGTTCTTACATCATTATCAGTGTTGGGGAGGTTTGAAACAAGGTTTTAGTCATTTTGAGGCTATTTACCGGTACCAGGTTTGGCAATAGGCAGTCATTACGGTTAGAGTTATTGCTGTGGGCATAGGGACGATATGTAATTTCATGCGGTTATACCTTGTGGATGTATCCATGAGTTGTTGCAGCTAGTTGAGGATTAAATAGTGTCTTTATGGGAGAATATGGCCCTTGGTGGGTGTGGAAATTTTGTTCTAAGGCTTATCGGCATGAGTGGAAGGAATAATCTTCGGTTGAGATGATGTTGCCAGGCTTATGTGGTTTGGGGTGACGTGGGATTACCCGTGTGTATGTGTATGATGAGTTTATACAGTGATTTGATGGCTTTGGAACGACTCTTGGCACGTTCGAGGACGAACATTTGATTAAAAGGTTGAGTATGTAACGACCAGACCGGTCATTTTGAGCTTTAATGTTCCGTTCGGAGGTTCGAGGTCTTGGGTGGCTCCGTATTGTGTATTATGACTTGCGTGTATGGTCGATTTTGGTTTTCGAGTGTTCCGAGATGGATTTGGAAGAATGTTTTTCATTTTAGAAGCTTAAGTTGGAAATATTGACCAAGGTTTGACTTTTGGGAAAACGACCCCCGAACATTTTTTGATGGCCGTGATAGGTTTGTATCATGTATTTTGACTTGGGCGTATGCCTGGAAATGAATTCGGAGGTCCGTAGGTGATTTGACGTGTTTTGCCGAAAGTTGACAATTTAAAGATTTAGCAATTTCCTAATTTTGACCATGGTTTAAATTTATGGCTATCGGGCTCGGATTTTGATTTTGGGATTTGGAATAGGTCTGTTTTGTCATTTAGAACTTGTGTGCAAAGTTTGATCTCATTCCGTGTTTGTTTGACGAGAATTAGACGCTTGGTTGTGATTTTGGAAGTTCTTGAGTTTCATTATGATTTTGATGCGTTTTGGTTTTCGATTCATGATTTTATATGTTATTTTGATGATTTGAGTGCGCGAGTAGGTTTTTATGAGGTTTATATACTTGGTGTGATTGGATGGGTCCCCGAAGGGCTCAGGTATGTTTTGGCTCATTGGTTGAAAGACTAGTTAAGTTAATGAATTGGAGTTTGACTATGGTCAATATCGGGTCAATATGACATATTTTTGATATTTTGAGTGTGCGAGCAGGTCTGTAGCTTGTTTTATGATTGAAATGCATATATGGTTTGTGTTTGGGAGTTTCCAGATGAGTTTCAGAGTGGTTTCAGATCATTTGGGTGAAGTTTGGGATTGCTGGTGCTGGTGCTTCGCAATAGCAAACTTTTTGTTGCAATTGCGAACTCTGCATTTGCGAACCTTGGTCGCAATTGCGAACCTGTGGTCGCAATTGCGAGCATCCACAATTGCAAACTTCTGATCGCAAATGCAACATTTGCAATTGGGTTAAGAGTTGGAAACGAGATTTTAGTTCATTCTTTCATATTTTAAACCCCAGACTCAGTAGGAGGCGATTGTGAGGAGGTATTTTCACATACAACTATTGGGTAAATGATTTTGATCAATTTTCAATTATATTACATGATTATTTATGAGATTTAACATCAAATTTATGAATTTCTAAGAGAAATTTTGGGGATTTTTATTTGTGTTTTGAAACATAAAAATTTAAGATTTGAGAGTCGAATTGGCCTCGAATTTGAAAACAAAACACGTATATAGATTCGTGGGGAATTATGTAAAGATATTAACTTTATTCATTTGAATTGGTTTCTATTGCATTATTTGATGCTATTAGGTTGATTTTGGTTAGATTTGAGCCGAGCGGAGGTGAATTGTAAAGGAAAAGCTATTTTTGAGTGTTGATTTGGCCTAGTAGAGGTAAGTATCTTACCTAACTTTGTGTGGGAGAAACTACCGTATAGGGATTGGCATAATTGCATTATTTGAATTACGTGGAAGACGCGTACTCGAGGTGACGAGTGTGTACACGACCTTATATGTGGAAATTGACTAGTTTAGACTCTTAGGCTTCTTTCATGCATTTAATTGGAGTTGTCATGTCATGTTATATTTTTCATTGATAAGTTTACTCTTACATGCTATATTTGAAGTCGCTAGTACATGTTTTATCTTTTAATATCAAACTTACTCTTATATGCTTTAATTGAAGTCGCTAGTACATGCTATATTTAATTAGACTCCGTACTACAAGTTTTGGAATTGTATGATTAAATACTCATTTCAGTGATGTTATGTTACTAGTTATATTTGATATTTAAATGGTTTAAATCTATTAATAACTCACCATGTGTTAGGCTAACCTAGTCCTAGGGACTAGGTGCCATCATGATCTTCAAGGATGGATTTTGGGTCGTGAGAGATAATTATTGTGACAATCCAACATACTAGGGGTGATGTCCATATTGAGCCTAGGTCTGCACATCTAAAACCCACCACTATATTCTGAGGTTAGCTTCTCTATGTATACCCAACATCTATTATGTATTAATGTGATATTTGCTTAGGGTGCTACACATTATTAGTTTTAATATACCAATTATACTCTAGAGGGAGGTGTTTTTTTTTGGGGCTAAATATAAGTTTTATTAATAGAAGCAAAATACAAAAGTGGAGGGGGACATGAACCTTACCTCCCAAAAGTGAATAAGTGTACACTTAGCCATCCTAAGGTGATAACTAATTGTACCTAAAAAGTAGTAAGGTGTTAGACCTATGGTGATGTGATGATTGTCTATTTTATATTGACAGACAATCGTATGTATAAAAATAAAGTGAAATTTTCCTAGGCCAGCTATACAAAAAAGTACATATGTTCCTGCTTCTATTAGGTGGTTGAGGGATGTGATCCCTTGTATATACATCTGACATCTATCAGTGATTTCTAGAGTTCCCAAAGTATGACTAGAAAGTGTGAGCTATCTTCAATTTTGCTTTAACCTAGGGGGAAAGGAAAGCCAAGTTGAAGATGGCTATCTGAGTCTGCCCTTTAATTGGATGACCGTGTTGTTTGTGTTGAGTTAGCAATATTCTGATTGCTGGTGTTGGTTCTGAAGTTGGGAAGGTAGCCTGTGTGCTGAGTCTGGTGCTGTTAAGTGTATGTTTGTATCTTATGTCTTCTGTTAGGTCGTCTGTTTGGCTTGTTGCTTCTGTGGGAGCTGTTGTCTGTTGGAATATATGCACAACGCTAGAGGGGGGGTGAATAGCGTTTTAAGGAACTTTACCAAATTTTCGCAATAAGAGTATACAATTGAAAGTATAAGTGCGAAAATAAGATAGTGAGAAATAAATTGCGGAATGTAAATAGAAAGCGTACGCAACGATGTATAGTGGTTCACTACAACTTGTAGCTAGTCCACTCCTCAAGAATCACACTTGAGTATTTCACTA
Organism: Nicotiana obtusifolia; assembly: GCA_002018475.1. Taxonomy (NCBI): domain Eukaryota; kingdom Viridiplantae; phylum Streptophyta; class Magnoliopsida; order Solanales; family Solanaceae; genus Nicotiana; species Nicotiana obtusifolia. The sequence goes on from MCJB01048704.1 coordinate 26,302, forward strand.
TCTCTGTTAAGCTTGCGGGTGCTTAACAAACCGTTACAACACAAACTCTTGAATCACACAAGGTTTGCACAAAAAACCACGAACACTTGAATCACACAAGCTTCGTGAATCAACAAGGAAGACACTCTTCCTTACAACAACAAGGGACAACTTCCCTTAAGTGTATGACAACACAATTTTCACTCAAAATAGAACTCTCACAAGAGTAGATGAAGTGAAGAAAATTTAAGCTCAAGAACACAACTTTGATCTTCAAGAAATGGCTCAAAAATAGCTCAATTGAGTATGAAAACTTGAAGCAATTAATCTTATGATTTTGGATAATGTGTTGTGTTGAAATGAGGTTTATGAGGGTGTATTTATAACCTCAAAACCCCATATTTTTGTTGGGGGTTTTGCCAAGCTTCTCCTAAGCTTCTCCCAAGCTTAGGCAAGGTTTTTGGGCATTCAAAAATTCTGCCCGTTTGTCAGAACATCGATGTCTACATCGATGTCTACATCGATGTTTAACAAAACTAGCCGTTAAGCTCCAACGGATAGGCAGACATCGATGTCTGCTTTATAGTAGACATCGATGTCTACAGCTTGCTGGAAATTTTTCAGCTTCGAATTTTATTTAATAAAATTATTATTTTGTAAAACCAATTATTTTGAAAAATGTTTTAATGAGTGTTTGAAATCGTTTTAAAACTTTGAGCCAAGTTCTTAAAGACGATAAATAATTCAAACACATTTAAACTCAATATACAATTAAGACTGAACGACGACTTCTTCAGTCTTCAATCTTTTTGCTTCATCAACTTGTACCATGCATCGACTCCTAGTTTCTTGAAAGCTCGACTTGTAGTCACAACAAAGTCCATAGCAATCTCAGTAGTTTGTCCATGATGGTTTTTCGATTATCAAAACCTATAACAAGACACAAAATCGTTAGTTAAGGTTTCATAAACAAGAATGCATTTTCCAACATTGTCTACTTTTGATTCCTGTTGCTTCAGTTGGTGACCTGTTGGTAGTGCTTTTGTGACATGTAATTGCTGGTGGCTTGGTATACTGCTGTTGTATTGCTGTATACTGTGTGATTTCCAGTGATGCATTGTGGGGGCAAAAGTCCATGAGGATTGCTGTAGTTGCAAGAGATTGAGCACCAAGGGTGCTGATACCACATCTTGCAACTGCATTACTTGACTGTTATCTGTGCTATCCACCATTGTAGGAACATGCTCTAGGATTCCAAATATTGTAGGAATTGTATCCTCATTGAATTGTGCTTTGAAAAAACTGATTTCTTCCTCTGACATTTCATCATTGTCCTCCAGTCATGTGCCTAGAATGTTTTGTATTCTTTTTAGCTGCAATCTCTTTCTTCTGCCATTCACTTTTGCATAAAAGAACTTTGTGTTCCTATCACCATCTTTGAACCATGTCATGCCAGATTTTTGCTTCCAGAATTCTTCTTCTAAAGCCAAAAAATTGATCAATTCAGCCTGTACCTTTTGCACTCTTTCTCTGTTCTGGATAGTAGGGTGTAGTTCAAATTGAGCTTCATGTACTTTGACCACTTCTTCCAAACTTGCTATTTTTTGAAAAATATCTCCATATGTTGCTCTGCTCCATATTGATAAGGCTCTTTTCAACTTCTTCAGTTTGTGATTGAATAGGATGAAAAGATCTCCTACAAAATCTGCCTTCCAGTTTTCTTTGACAACATCTTTGAAAGAGTGATGCTTTGTCCAGAAGTAGAGAAATCTAAAAGCCTTCTTTACAGGTGCAGCGTCCTGGTTACAAGTTAGTAACATAGGACAGTGATCTGAGCCTATTTTGGCAAATGAATGATCTCCATTTGTGGAAGCCACTGTTGAAATTCCCAGTTAGCTAGGCATTTGTCTAGCCTTTTAAATATGCAATCCTCCTCAGCTCTCCCATTCCACCATGTGTATATGCTTCCTTTAAAGCCAAGTTCAGAGAGATTACAGGTATTGATGCAGTGTCTGAAGTCTTCAACTTCATTTAGAGACACTGGGAGTCCACCAAACTTTTCTTCTTCATCCCATATCACATTGAAGTCACCTCCAACTAGCCAAGGCACTGTCATATCTCTGGAAAGATTGTACATACTATCCCACAGCTCAATTCTTTTAATAGCATTACATTTTGCATACACAAAAGTTACAATGAAAGGAGTTTGAGAATCCATGTTTGTCAGCTTCATAGTTAGCTGCTGCTTCATGCAATTTATTATGTCTACTTCATGGTCATCATCTACAAACACCCATATCTTGTTTGACACATTGGCATAACATTTAGGCATTCCAATCCTCCTTCTATATCTCTCCAGTTTTTTGGCTTTCTGTATAGGCTCCATAATTCCAATGAATTGAAACTGTACTGTCTGTGCATATTGATAAGCCTCTCAAAGGCTTTCTTTGTGTTGACTGACCGTAAATTCTAAATGATCCCATTCATGATTGATTGTGGGATTTAGATAGGATCCTTCTGGTTTGGACCCCTGATGCTACACTTTGAATGTCTTTGCCCTGTTTTTTCTTGCCTCTTTTAGCTGATTTCCCTGCATCCATCAATTTAGGTGAAAGGTCTGCTTGTCTTGCCACATTGTTGAGATTTTGTGATGTGGATTCTTCATCAAGGTCTCTTCCTATTTTTGTTGTATGCTCCTCCTTTTCAATAGTACTTCTATGCACTTTCAATTGTGATTCAGAAACTACTTGGATTAGCTCTGTGTTCTTTGTCTTGTGAATCATCTGGTCTTTGTTTGCAGTATCTTCATAAGAGCAACCAGCTATTCCCATATTGATCTGTGCTTTAACTTCATCAGTTGGAGTAGTCTGTATCCCAGTGCACTTTGTGTTCTTATTCAGCCTATCTGCAGATTGATTATGAGCTTCAATTTCTCCAGCATTTTGAAAAACAACTGCCTTAAGCTTAGGTGTTGTTAGTATGTTGGGAAGCATTACTTCTAATGTTGTGATATCCTTGTTAGCTCTTGCAGCATCCTTGTCATTATTCTTGTTTTGAGTGTCTCCCATTGTGTCTTGTTGTTTTGCCTTACCATTTACACCTTGTACATCATGTTCCTCTTCTTCATCTGTTGAATCCTCATCACTGCCTATATCATCTGGTACTTCTTCTTCCTCTGAACCTTTCTCTACTTGCTCACTCCATAGCTTGCCATCACTGAGTTGAATTCTTTCAGCCTCATTTATAATTCTGTCTGGTATCATAATATTAGTTGATTGTGAGCGGATCTCCTGGCATGATTGATTTGTTGTGATATTATCTACAAATGTTCTGTTGATCCAATGACCTCTAACCGGTTCTTGAACTAGGTTCTTGAACCGGTTCTTAAAATTCCTGTAACTAATAGATGCAAAAAATAAAGAAGATAAGATTTACGTGAAAAACATCCTTGATCAAAGGAGTTAAAAATTACGACCTAACTCTGGAATTTATCCTTACAAATTTTACTAAAAACAACGAGCAGTTTCAGATTATAAAACTCTTTTATAACTTAAAAGAATAAATCTAGTCTAGGACAAAAGGATTGCCACTCAATAGTTCTTAAAGAAATTAGAACAGAATGTGTAAGATTACAACTCAACCACCTATTACAATATCAAGACAAACTAAGCTGGACTTAAATCAATTGTTGGAACTTGGTTCTTCAATTTGTCTTTCTCTTATTCTTGCAAAATTGCTGCTCACATAAAGGTCTCTCAATTTTTTTTTATATATATATATATATATATATATATATATACACACACACACACACACACATATATAGCAGACAAAAAGGGTTATAAAAGAGTATTAACCAATAAAAATCAAATCTCCTAACCCTAGCAATAAAGGAAGTAACTTTTGTTTTTTTAATCTCCCAAAGAAGTAAAATTTGTTTATGTAAGTACTTCCTTAAATCTTGGCCTAAACTCAAGCCATAAAAATCTTTCAAGATTCTCTCATAATATCATGTGGCTGCCAAGTCAGCCTAATTAAAATATATTATCGTCTAGTGCGGAAGTGAATCCTATCCTCCCTGGGATTTGATGTTGTATAAGAGCCACCACCAGACTCATGGTCTTAGATTCATCCATATATAAGTTTGTTAATCATCAAAACTTATTTTTCAATAAATTCTTACTTTTTGATGATGACAAAAAAATGGACACGAAACCTCCATTAATTTTTATTCACTTCCATGTTATTCACTTTCGTGTACATACTTTCCCTTTTAGCATCATTGAAAAGATAATATAAGATAAACTGTTAGTGTTAGAGAATATCTCACTTATGCCCACTATGGATACACAATAGACAATCAAGTGAAAGACATTTATCAACGTCAATCAAGGACGCTAGCCATCAAAAAACAGAAAATTATCAGCCAAAAATAAGAGATCAATGCTAAGGAAGCATGACAAATCCACAAAACAAGTCATAGACTGTTCATTACATGACCACAATAATTTAACAGAATGAAAACTTCCTAGGAATAGGGTCTAGGGAAGTTAGGGGTTCTGATCAGACTGAGAAGGCTGGGATGGGTGGGTAGGTATGGGACCAAATGGTTGGAAATGTGCAACTAGAGCAGCTAGATTTTTTGAATCAAGCTCTCTTTCTCTTGTGAAATCCTCCTCCAACTTTTAATTTACTGTCTTCATTTTGGTAATCTCTACAACTTGTATCTCCACCTGTTGTAGGGCAAAAACTTGTTGCTTAAGCTATGAAATTTTAGCAGTATCAGAAGAACTACCTTCATGAACAGGTTTTCCTTCATCCTCCTCTGTATACCCACTATTGTCCAAAATGCCTTCCCTAAAATCATCCACCATATTTATAAATTTTCACTTTCTGACTGGAGCTCCAAAGTGAGCAATTACTTCAGACAAAAAGAATCATTGGGAATAGAGCGCTCACTCTTGGACATGTATACCATGCTAGCTATGTGAATTATCATAGCCCCTGACAGATTTATCTACTTTTCCCTATCCAGTAGATCTATATAGGTCATGTCAAGAGCATTGGTCTCATGTCTCCTATCAGGCCTCTCAGCACAAGTTTGTGCAAAAATTTAAACAATAAGTTGTGAAAAAGAGCCATCTCCCTCTTACCATCCTCTATTTTGTCCTCTTTTCTGGAGAACTTCTTTGTAATGACAGAGGAATTGCACATGCTTCTCTGTTGGGATAGATGCCCTTCACATATTCACGATAACTAGTGAAAGTAACCCCAAAATATCACCAAGCTTCTCATAATTAAAGACAATGTCAGTTCCTCCCACTCTGCTTGTGACCACACCTTCAATGGCACTACAATCTATGAAGAATTCCATGGCTTCTTCTTGCCAGAACCTCCTGTCTTATTTCAGAAATTGAGTATTCCAATCGTGTTTATCTTGTTTCTCAACCAGCTCTTCCATTTCATTACAAGTGACAACAATGATTATCTTTCCTCTCATCACCTTAGCCTTAAGAGTATCTCAATACTCTGGGCTTTTTTTCTCGTTCTCCCTACAACTAGACTTCTCACCACCATCTTTTCCCACTTCTTTTCCTTTCTAATTTTTCTTATTCTTTACTATTATACCCCACACCTTCATCAAGTACCTTTCTAGATTCACTTCCCGTTTCTTTTCCTTTTCCTTTTCTCTTCCTCTCAAATACTTCAAAGGTTTTATCCGCAACCCGCTTCCTGCTCCCATGGTGTATAGCCTTCTGCTGGGAGGAGGGGGGGGGATAGTGGTAGGTTTTGCATTCTCTATGATTCTAATAGGTTTTCCAGTTCTCCTCACTAATATTTTCTTTTTTGAGGTCTTTGGAGGAGAATTACCTGGTATGAAATCTCTCTTCTTTTCCTTCTTCCCCTGTTTCTTCCTATAAACAAATGGGCGCATCATCATCATTATCATCTTTCTTATCTACTAGTTTGAAACTATCATAGTCACCTTTACCCTTAGAGTTTTCTTCCCTGATTTTTTCCACTATTGCTTCATTGATAAAAACGGGAACAACTTCAGACATAGGGTCATCAGCTGGTAACTAATCTATTTCAGCATCGTCACCATTAATTGTCTCCCTCACCACTTCTTCATTGTTAGTTAAGAGAACAACTATAGACTTTTGATTGTCGGTTGGTTCTCTTTCTTCCTTTGCAGTTCCCATTCTATATCAGAACCTAACTTATCCTTCCCTATCTCCTCTCTATCTTTCCCAGATTTTGGTCTTTGTTCCCCCTCAATCGATGCTTCTTCCGCACCTGCTTCCCCCTGAGTATCAGTACCCAAATACTCATTCACATTATCACCTACAGCCATTGTATCCTCACTTTCCTTTTCAGAAACCTCCCAGTACCAATAATAGGTTATCAATATTTTCCCTTTTTTCACATACAGTTTGTTCAAGCACAACCTGGATTATTCTCTACTTGTTGTTTCCACAAAAGTGTTTTCTAAATCATTAGCAGTAGGGTTTTTAGTTATTACCTAAAAGTTTGAGTTGGAAAAATTGGGTTCCCCCCTGAGTTTCTTCCTCTCTTAAACTGGCATCTGGATCCTTTCCTAATTGTATCCTCTTTCCTCGTCTCTCCCTTGTTTGTTGGGCTTCAACTCGAAGACGTTGCTTGTCCTCCTATGTCAGAGGCTTTATTTTGATAACCATTTTCTTCATAATCACTATTGAAGGATTTCCATGAGACTCATGGTTTATGTGTGTTCGTGGTTTAGGTTTAGGTTTTGAGGATCTATATAAGCAAATTAATGATTAAACGGGAGTAGTGGGGCTAAGGTTTAGGAAAGCAATTAGGGAGGAAGTTGAAGCTCGATGGAATCGGATTCTTTTTTCTATTTTTGAGGGAGTGAGAGAGAGAGAGATGATCTAATTTGATTTGAAGGGATTTAATTTGACTGCAAAGGTAGTAACACATGGATGGTTATATTTTAGAGAACTTAGGGTGGTGTTTGATTTAAGCGGGAAGCGAGACTGATTAATGTGGCAAAAGTAAAGATAGTGTATGAGGTCTGCTAAGTAGATAGTGCATATACCTATACTCAGGAGACTCTAGGTCTCTTCCTGGTTCCTCCGACGATGCAAAGAATCTCCGTTCTTGACTATAAGGGTAGGATCATTGAAATTTTATAAAAACATGCTTTCCTTGGTGTAAAGGCATACCTGTGATAATATAAGACTATGAAAAATATTCAACCAACAATTATATCATCTTTAATTCTTTTCTAGCCAATCATTGGGGGAGAAATCACACAAGTAATCAAGAGAACTTAGTCGAACCAAGCTCTAAAATGTTCTTGTCAAATATAACCCGGTTTGAGTGCCTTCATAAAGATGTTAGCAATTTGGTCCTGATTATTACAAAACTACATAGAGAATAGGCCTTTTTTAAATTATCCCTCAAAAGTGATGCCTAATATCTATGTGCTTTTTTCTCTTGTGTTGGACATGATGCTTGGCAATTTTAATAGCATATGTGTTGTCATAGTAGATAGCTAGATACCCACATAAAATGCCATAATCCTCTAGTTATTTCTTGTTCCATAGAACTTGAGCACAACAAGAGGCAGTAACAACATATTCAACTTCAGCAGTGGATAGAGCATTTGAGTTTTGTTTCTTAGTAGGCCATGAAATAAAGCAATGACCAAGAAAATGAGCCATTTGAGATGTACTTTTTCTGTCAACTAGAACCCCAACATAGTCTGCATCAGCAAAGCCAACAAGTTCAGAACTCCTACTTCTAGGGTACCACAACCTTTGGTATTGACTCCTCTTTAGGTACCTGAGGATTCTTTTGACTGCTTTCATGTAAGATTCCTTTGGACTAGATTGGATCCTGGCACATAATCCAGTACTGTAGACAATATCTGGCCTGCTAGCAGTTACGTATAAGAGAGAACCTATGATACCTCTGTACCTCTTTTCATCTTCAAGCTTTCAGTGTTCATCCATGTCTAGTCTGGTAGCAGTGGCTATGGGCATGTCAATTGGTTTCGCATTCTCCATATTAATTCTCTCCAGTAACTCTTTTATGTAATTTTGTTGATGAATAGGAGTTCCCCGAGTAGTTTGCTTAATCTTCCGTCCCAAGATGAAATTTAACTCACCCATCATGTTCATTTCAATTTCTTTACCCATCAGTCCTAAAAACTCCTAGCACAAAGATTTATCAGTGGCATTAAAGATAATGTCATTAACATATACTTATACAGTTAGAAGACTTTTAACTTTCTTCCTCAGAAATAAGATATTACTAATTTTACCTCTGGTGAAGTTATTTTAAAGGTGAAACTTAGACAATCTCTCAGACCATGTTCTGGGAGCTTGTTTCAGCCTATACAAAGCCTTGTCTAGCTTGTAGACATATTCTTCCATCCCTGAAAATTGAATTCTAGGAAGTTGAGCAAATACACTTCTTCCTTGAGGTAACCATTCAAGAATGCGTTGTTCACATCCATCTGATACAATTTGAATTCCATGTGAGCTGCAAAGACAATAAACATCTGAATGGACTCCATCCTTTTCACTGGAGCTAAGTCTCATCAAATTCTATCTCTTATTCCTTCTTGTACCATTGCACTACAACTCTGGCCTTATTTCTTGTCAGATTTCCTTGTTTATCCAATTTGTTTCTGAAGACCCATTTTGTTCCAATGACTTTTCTATCCTTAGATCTAGAGACTAGGTTCCATACATTGGTTCTTTCAAATTGATGCAATTCCTTTGCATAACCAATATCCAATCAACATCCTACAAGGTTTCATTAGGATTTTGGGTCAATAGTAGATAGAAAAGCATTGAATGCACGAGATTTCTGAGAGATGATCTAGTTTGGATCCCTAAGTTTGGGTTTGAAATTACGTTCTCTAGAGGATGAGAACTTTGATGTTTCCAAGACTTTTTTGACGTCGATGAATTTGTTCAATCTGAGGGCCAGGAGGAGGAATGAGTTCTTCTGCTCCATTTTTCTTCCTCCACATTAGGTGGAATTAAGGTTCCCTCTGGGGTGATGCTTCATCTTCTCTAGTGCTTGCTTCCTTTTCATCATGATCTTCACTTTCTAGAGAATCTCCTTGGTCTTTAGGATCATAGTTCTCACTTCTCACTTCTCACAAGACCAAGATCTTGATCATCATCCTGCACATTTTTCTTAATAGAAGGATTGGATTCATCAAATACAATATGCATATTCTCTTCCATGTACATAGTTTGTTTACTAAAAATTCTATATGCTTTGCTATGTGGTGAATAACCCAGAAATACTCCTTTATTAATTTTTATATTAGACTTTCCTAGAGCTTCCATGCCATTATTATGAATATAGCATTTGCAACCAAAAGCTCTCAGGTGTGATATGTTGGGTTTTCTTCGTTTAAGTAATTCATAGGGAGTTTTCTCCAGCAAGAGTCTGACCATGCATCTATTTAAGATCTAACATGCAGTGTTAATAGCTTCTACCCAACAATTTTTGGGCAGTCCGCTAGAGATCAATATTGTTCTCCCATGTCCTCTAGTGCTCTATTCTTTCTCTTTATTACTCTATTTTGTTGAGGAGTTCTGGAGCAGAGAAATTATTATCAATGCTATGCATGCTAAAGAATTCAGCAAACCTAGCTTTTTCAGACACTGGGCCATGGTCAGATCTAATGCTAACAAGCTGAAGACCTAGTTTCTTTTGGATTGTTTTGATAGATATGTAAAAACATCAAAGGTTTCGTCTTTACTGGAAAGAAACATGGTCCGAGTATATCTAGTGTAGTCATCAACTATCACTAGAATGTATTTTTTCCTACTTCTGCTCATGATCCTCATGGGACCACAAAGACCTTTATGGAACAACTCTAGAGGTACTACAACAAAAAGGGACTTTAGCGGCAATAAAAAAGGACATTAGTGGCAATAATAATAGCTGCTATATCATTTATCGACCATTGATGATTAGCCACTGAAATTGGGGTCGGCAAAGCCTTTAGCAGCGATTATCACAAAAGTCAGTAAAAGGGATGACTTATAGCCGCTAAATATCATTTGCTTTAACAGCAATTGTTTGCGACAATTATGATGGCTGCTAAATTCAAGCTAAAATGGCTACTAATGATCTTTTAGTGTCCATTTTTATAGCCACTAAATTTAAAAAGTTTGTCGCTAAAAGTGCATACCTTTAGCGGTAATCGTTTTGTGGCAATTAAAATGGCTATAATATCCCTTCTGAAAAACGTGTTAGTATTACCTTTTAGTATCTATTTTAATGGCTAGTAAATTCAATTAAAGAGCCGCTAAAAGTCATATTTAACAGCAATTATAATGGCTACAATATCCTCTACGGAAACATCGTAGTTTGCCCTTTTATTGTCCATTTTTATAACTGGTAAATCCTGTTAAACGGCCGCTAAAAGTCATCAGCTATAACGGCAATTGTTTACGAATCATTAATAATACTACATTCGTTCAAAAGATGATCCAAATAACAAAACATACTAATAATAATTCATAAAAACATAATGTATCTCATTAAATCTTAACAAATAAAAGGAAGTACTAATCCAAAATATTAATATCACAGTAACTTAAAAATAAACTTATACTATTTGAAGTAAATAGCTATTGTCATTATATGACTAATCCTAGCTAATAATAGAAATAATTTCTGCAACTCTTCATCATATTGAAATCTTCGACCCGCTAAATTATCGATCATCAGACTTTATGACCTAAAATTATAAAATAACTACGTCAATACATGAAATATATGAGCACGATACATGTACGCATAAGCAAGCAAATCATCTTTTTCTACTAGCCATCACTAAATATAAGAGGAATGCAAGACAGAGATAATCATACCAATGTAGACAGCAAAAAAATATAAACCTTATGCAAGATTTGGAGGGATTTCACTTAAGAAGAAGTTGTAGTTCTGCACCAAATATTCTGCTCATACGAAGAGCTCCATTATAATCCCAATAAGATGAATTACTAATAGAAGTATGATGCTTATATTTCCTTCTACTTCCTACTAATTGTATATGGATTTACCAATGTGTGCTTATATATCAACTGTGCACTTTCAGTGAACAATTAGATTTGCACTTCCAAATTTGTGTGTATATACCGATTGTATATGGATTTACCAAATGTTTGCGTATATACATGTATAGGGTCGAACCCGATCGCTTGCATAGGAAGTGCCGGTTTAAAAATTTGACGACCAGCGTCGATTAAAGTCGCCATCCAATAGGCCGAGACTGGGACATCGAGAAGAGAAGTCCGAGACCGGGACATCGAGTAGAGAAGCCCGAGACCAGATGTCATCAGAACGAAGTTCGAAACCAAGGCGCTCGAGACGAGATCGTCGAGACCGATCAGGGTAAAACATCTCATGGTAAAGTTATCAGATTTGCGTAACTGAAGGACCGAAAATCTTGTGATATGTAAACATCTCGGCAGGAATCGCGGCTCAAATCAATAAAGACGTTGAATCCATTAATTCTAGGGATATCTTACCTTGTAAATGAGATTTTTACCTTGTATATGATTCTTTACCCTTCCTATATAAACAGACAGCCCCATTTGTAAAGGGGACACAATCTACAATCAATATACAAAAGCTATAGTATATTTTGCTCGTTTATCTGCTTCATATTTTATTTCCAAAAGACTTCTAATGCAGAAAGGTTATTCAATATTGGCGGTTTTCTCTTTTCCTTGTTCACTAAATTTAGTCTCTATTTCTGTTTATTCTTTAATTGTATTAAATCAGGTCACGTATCCTTAAAACCACATATAAATTTAATTGTTACTCGTAAGCCAGAGTAAACAATACCAACTGTGCACACAGCAATCAAAATCATTTCAAAGTCGGAGGGAAGAGAGATTATTGTAAGGGATAATAATCGATTCCACTGTTTCAGTAACGGGCAGTGTTCTTGTAAAGACTTTAGTAGTCATGTCATTTTGTGTACCAAACTACAATATTTGATGCTCGGCTCATAGATAAGCATATTTACTAGTTACAAAAAAATAGTTAGGCCAGTTTGGCTAATGCCATTTGCTGGATCTTTACAGCATTCTCGGAACCAAGGCCTTAAGACGGCTGATGATAACTCTGTTTGGCTGGTTACTTTGTTCTATCAGCTATATTTATATTGTGGATAGAAGTATTAGATTTGCACTTCTTAATTAGATTTACCATATGGGAAGCTTGTTCTTTTGACCCATATCCATATTAACAACTTGCACTCCGCACAAGTTTCTCCACTCCACACAAGTTTCCAGAGGAATTCAAGGTCCCCGAATCAATGCTAATGTGTTTAATACTTGATTTGAATAATCCCAAGTCAACAAAAAGAGTTCTGTTTTGGCTAATAACCAACAAAACTAAACAAAGGCTATTTTTGAGAGCAAGGGTAATAACTATGCAAGTAATATAGAAGCAGCAGTGAGAACAACAACTAGTAGCAAAAAGCAGTTAAGGCAAAAGCATTTGGGTATATGAAACCAGATTCTAGTGATAAAATAAATTGAGGGAGGAAAATTCAAACAGTAGCACGCTAAAGGATAAAGATGTACCGTTAGAAAGTGAAATATTTTCAGCAACACTAGGTATCTTTGATGTTTGCGGTACTCGTTCATGGCCGCTGTTGGAGTCAGGGACCTGATAAATATTAATACATTAGATATCAATACTTTTATATGGTTAAAATTTTATTGAGAATATCTAAAACTTATGAAATCGAGTTACCTGTTTGCTTGAGGTGCTATGGATATTTTGAGGCATAGATTCATTAGAAGCATATTTGCGCATTAATTATCTCACTTGGAGTAATTCTGATTGCATCTTCTCTTGATTTTGTTTCATCAAATTCATTTCTTCATTGTGTTTATCCTTTAGCTCAGTTATCTCTTGTTCTAACCTTTGTATAGCCTCATTAGACGAATCCTCTGCAACAACATATCCTAAGGAAGATCTACCACCCCATAGAACAAAAGGAGTTGGACCAAGTCCTAAACCACGTACATATCCACTTTTGTCATTTCCGAATACATGAGAATACGCATCACCTTCCCAAGCAACATTGCGAGGAGGTTGGTCGGTAGAACTCTCACTATTGCTCATCTTTTCATTTATCATTTCCTGACCATAGAATACATAATAACTCCAATTTGGAATTCATTTATTTGCTTTAATTTTTTTTCTAACTATTTCACCATTTAGAAATTAAAAGAAAAAGAAATCTTACGATTACCTTGGCAGAATCATCATCCAATGGTCTACCATCCTTACGTTTTTTTATGAGTTAGTAAGAAAATTTGTGCTTGTGTAGGCTCTATCCTATTTACAGCCTAATATAATAAAATTGATGTCAGGTATGTGTGAAAAAGGAATTTTAAAATATTATAGTTAGTAAATTTTACAGGTTTACCTGCTCATCCATCAATGTAGCAATACTTTTGGACCCTCCTGTGCGAGACATCTTTTGATTGGCCCTATTATTTCTATTTGCTTGGGTACGCCTCTGCCATTAAAGTATTAAAACGATATCTTATCAATTATAAATAAAAATTGAGCATAACTAAAATTAAAACACTGAAAATAATCAATTAATGGTGTTTTAAAAATTTGTTGATACCTTAGCTTTATCCGAATGCCAATAAGAGACAAGACCACTCCATTGATCCCTCGGTATGCGATTGGTCTATTTTTTGACAAAGCATCTTTAGTCTTATATTTTCGCATATACACTTTTTAAATCACACTTGTAATCTTTCTATTTCTTTCCTAGTGATTTTAAGACATAAGTTTCTCCCGTTTTGGGATAGAGAACTTCTTCAGAAAAAATAAAGCCATTTAGAAGAAAACATCATGTATAAAAGATTTGAGCTCTTTCATATAATAATAATAATAATAATAATAATAATAATAATAATAATAATAATAATAATAATAATAGTAATAGTAATAATAATAATAATAATAATAGTAATAAGAAGAAGAAGAAGAAGAAGAAGAAGCATAATAATAATAATAATAAGAAGAAGAAGAAGAAGAAGAAGAAGAAGAAGAAGAAGAACTTCATACTCTCATAAAATCCACCAATTTTTTCTTTTCCTCGTTGCCAAAATTTCTCCAATCATCTACATGTAGAGGTGTTAGTTATGGAGTTCTTGCATTAATTTCTAGAAAGCTAGCAAGCTTTCGACCCTTTTCCCCCAACAGCTTGGTTACGATTATTAAACATCACATCAACCATCTTCTCCGGAAGAAGTTTTTAAATATCTTTTAGTAAAGTAGGTCTGCTAACATTTCTTTGCTCTGAATCATCTAGAATGAAAGACTCGAAGGTCATCAAATGACAAAAACTTATATGGTTAAGCACCCGAGAGATGCTCTGAAATCTGTTACGTAACAATGTCACGATAAACAACAGAAAGCAAAAACAGTATATGTTTCAATACGAAATATATGCCAACAGTTAAGTGTTACCAAAAATGTGGAGATGTTGAAAAGTTTTCACATCAATGCATCAAGTAAGCTAGAGATGGCTCACTATTCTATAAATGATAGGTACTCAAGATGTGAGAATGTTATAGGCGCCATTTAGACTTGAAATAAATGAACTTCATCTATCAATTAATAGTTCTATTTCACTTTGGATAGTCTAATTAATTTGTTCTTTCACTTGAAATAGTTTTTAGTTTACTGAAGTATTATCGATTTATAACTACACCACGTTTTCGATGACCAAGAAGACACTAGCTTTAGGTATCTTGGTTTAGTGCTGATTAGTAGCTAAAGATCAGATAGAAGTACAAATGAAGTAAATCTTAAATTTAAAAATATTACAAACAAATGAAGAAAGATTTTTCTCTCAAGCAGATCCAATTAATGATTTATGCGAGACAGAAGATGGGGGAGGGAAAACCTACTACATAGCTTTAGGTTTACCCATGCATCCAGCTGTCACAAGAAAACCCCATAGGAAGTTTGGTGCAGAAAATGAATCACTTAGATAGAGGATTCTCATTTCCTCCTCCTAGAGATGGACAATTAGTTCAAACACGCATGAATAAATCTTTATGGTCAACCAGGTGCAACACTGTTGTCAGTAATGAATCTGATGATTCTCTGATGGCAAATGTAGGGACATCACTGGAGGATGAGGAAGCTATTGCAGTGCAAGAGCAAGTGTGTTAGGATCGATTCACTCAAACACTTTAAATCGATAAAGAAGATGAAGAAATCTTGAAGAGAGAAAAATTGAGGTAGAGAGAGAAAAAATGTGAGAGGCTTATTTCGTGGTAACACCCCGTTCGGGTAAATTTTCACGGCCGCGGGATATATATATTAATAATTCAGGGCATTTATAATTACAGAGAATAAAAGGAGAATAAACAGTACAGCCTAAAAAAAAATAGGTCTCCCCGAATACATCACATATTAATCAGGTTCCACACCTTACAATTCTCCCACTTGAAGACTGATTCAGTCGTCCAAAATTTGTCCCAACATCATCAATATCTTCACCACACCGCACCATCTGTAGAAACAAACTACAGAAGACCAACTGAGGTTTTGCACAACCCCAGTGTCTCAACATCAACACATTTCGTCAACATGTCTGTTGGATTCTTTGCACCCTCTATCTTCTCAAACACATATCACCATCCTCCACTGCCCTGCGAGTGAAACGATACCGTCTTCTGATGTGCTTTGTCTTCGAATGATAGACTGGGTTCTTCACCAACTGTATGGCACTCTGGCTATCTGAATAAAGAATCTTCTCGCTCTGCTTCTTGCCCAACTCTTCCAGATAATCTGCCAGCCATATCATCTCCTTTCCAGCTTCAGCTATTGCCACATACTCAGCCTCCGTTGATGAAAGAGCAACACACTTCTGAAGCCTGGACATCCAACTCACTGCTGTACCACCTATGGTGTAAATGTATCCGGATGTGCTCATGCTCGAGTCCACATCACCACCAAGATCAGCATCTACAAAACCTTGCAGATTCACTTTGCCTTTGCCAAAACTAAGTGAAATACTGGATGTACCTCTCAAATATCTCAGAAGCCACTTAACAGCTTCCCAATGCCCTTTCCCCGGATTCGCCATGTACCTGCTAACAACTCCCACTGCATGTGCTATGTCAGGTCTAGTGCAGACCATAACATACATCAAACTCCCAACTGCTGAAGCATATGGAATAATTGCCATCTGCTCACGCTCTTCAGTTGTCTTGGGTGACTGCCCCTTTGACAATTTTATGTGTTTTGCCAAAGGAGTAGTCCTGGGTTTATCATCACTCATCTAGAATCTGGCCAACACCTTCTCAATGTACTGCTCCTGGGATAGATTTAAAGTGCCAGCAGATCTATCCCGAGAAATCCTCATCCCCAGAATCTGCTTCGATGCACCCAAATCTTTCGTCTCAAATGCTGAAGACAGATTTGCCTTCAGATTGTTTATCTCCCTCATACTGGATCCTGCAATCAACATATCATCCACATACAAGAGTAGAAACACATAAGAATCAGTGTATTTCTTGAAGTAACAACATGGATCCTTTTCAGCCCTGCAAAAGCCACTCTTGGTCATGAAGGAGTTGAACTTCTTGTACCATTGCCTCGGTGCTTGCTTCAACCCATACAAGCTCCTTTTGAGCTTGCACACCATGTGTTCCTTGCCCGGAACTACAAATCCTTCTGGTTGTTGCATATAGATCTCTCTGTCCAGATCTCTATGTAAAAATGCTGTTTTCACATATATTTGCTCAAGATGCAAATTCTCTGATGCAACAATACTCAACATAATTCGGATAGTAGTTAACTTCACAACAGGAGAAAATATTTCAGTATAATCAACACCTTTCCTTTATGAATATCCTTTAACCACTAACCGAGCCTTGAACCTTCTTTTACCGTTTGGTTCTGCCTTGATTCTGAACATCCACTTGTTCAACAAGGCTTTCTTCTCTGCAGGTAACTCAGTCAACACCCAAGTGTTGTTCTTCTCAAGGGAGCTCAACTCATCATCCATGAGTTGCTTCCACTTGATTGAATCCTCTACCTGTAAGGCCCTAATCGAAAGACTCCGGTTCCCCTTCATCAGTTAGCAACAGATAATGTAATGAAGGTGAATACCTATCTGGTGCTCTGATGGTCCCTGATGATCTCCTCAACAGCTGCTCAGGTGTCACTTGTTCCACCATAGGTTCTTCAGTAACAGCGTCTGGAGTTGGTTGAGTTTCTTCCGCAACATCTCTTGGGTGTACTCTTCTGCAACTCAATCTCAACTCCCACTTGCTTCGTAGTCTCTGAAACCTTATGCTCTCTGTCCTTATATAGGACCGATTCATCAAATGTCACATCACAATGTCTTAGGATTTTTCTGTTCTTGTCATCCCAAAATCTGTAACCAAACAGCCTATGAATTAACACTTCACAGCCTTAGCATCAAGCTTGTCTCTTTTCTCTGGATCAACATGAACATAAGCCGTGCAACCAAAAGTTCTCAAGTGTGAGTACTTGAGCTCGTTTTCGTCCACACCTCCTCTGGGATCTTGAACCCCAGGGGAACTGATGGTTTCCTGTTGATCAAGTATGCAGCTGTGCTCACAGCATCTGCCCAAAACATCTTGGGCAGCCCACAGTGTATCCTCATGCTCCTTGCACGCTTATTCAATGTTCTGTTCATCCTCTCAGCAACTCCATTCTAACCAGGAACTATCCTCATCAATCTGATTCCCTCAGCTGCACAGAATGCTTTGAACTCTAACTTGTCATACTCTCCTCCATTGTCAGATGTTGCTTCCTTACGCACACGTAAGTATACGTGATCGACAAGTAATATAGGACAATGAGTCCGGATTATCGTACCCAAGGGACTTAGGTTAACTGCTTTATAACAACTAATATCGTTATTTAATCAAGCAAAGATCAAGTTTAGTATATAGTTTATTCTAAATTGTAATTCTGATTTAAATCTAGAAATTGAAAGGAACAATATTGTATTTTGATATCAATAAAACAAAGATTCCAGGGTTGTGATTATATTCCCAATCCTATTGCGTTCTAATTGACTTATCATTTATGTAGTTAATGTAAGATTGCTAATTAATCGATAATGATACTCATAGTCTTCTTCCGAAGTACTATTCGCCTATTCCTAACAAGATTAATGCCTATATTCCTATGGAATTAATCTAGCAAGAATGCATGAAGAACACGATTATACAATTAAGCATGACAATTAAGTATATTCCTATCTTAATCGCGAATCCGCTCTTTTTAACAAAGTTAAGAACATGCTTTCTTCAATTCTTATTCTAATCTACACTTAGTTTTCTCAAACATAGTATAGATAAATTGATATAACTCAATTGATGGCCAAACAATTAAGAAATTAAGCATAGAATTGAAGAAACAATCTTAGCCACATTAACTATTAAAATAAATCCGTCAAGTTAAAAACACAATATTCATGGCTAATCACAACCCCAGAACAAGGGGTGATTAGCCACTCATGCTCAACAAAATCAAATAACTAATGAAGAAAAACTAAAATAAAGATACTAGTTTTGCTTGATGAATTGAGAAATTCTTGATGTTGTTGATGTTCCTAGGCCTCCTTTTGCTCCAAAATCACGTTATATCTCTTCAAAATGGGTTTAGGGATGTTTATATAGGAGTTGGGAAGGTTTTGGGTCGGTTTAGGGGTCTTCTAGACGAAGTAGGAGACAATTCCCGAAATCAGTCCCCTGGGCAGCGCCCCCCAGGGGACTGAAGGCAGTGTGCTTTTCCTTTGCTTCTGTCTTCAGCGCCACAGGCAGCGCTGGGCGCTGGCCTGTGGCCTGGTTTCCTCTTTTGTGCTTCTTTCTTCTTGTTTTGGCTTGCTTTCTCCCCTGATTTCGTCTCCGATTGTTTTAATCTTATTCCTACACATAAAACACATTATATTAACATGAATCGATATGATTTAACATCCAAATCCAAACAATCAAGAGTTAAAATATGGGATAAGTTACATTAATTTAGCACTCTTCTACCCATTATCAATACCCCACACTTAAACTCTTGCTCGCCCTCGAGCAATGGGACTTTAACCATCCTTTCCCAACTACTAACTTTTAGCTTAGCACGAAACATCAATAATAATAATACTTCATACCCTTGAACATAATCTGAGTGAACAAGTATGACACATACGTTTCCTTATCATTCCCATAAAGCTTGATTAATCTTATAAATTCAACCATATTCAACACCCCAATTTCACCACTCAACCTCAAAGGCCGTCTTGCCACATTAAGCTACTTCAACTCATATATTTACCC
>MCJB01048705.1:0-18694 GCA_002018475.1 Nicotiana obtusifolia
AGGTAATGTCATTATAGTCGACAGGTATAATGTCGTTATTGCCGTGTTGGCAAGTATGTGCACCTTACGAATAATAAGGGTAGTCATGGTTGCTCTTTGTTTGTATATACTGTATCTAGCTAGTGCCTAGTAGTATTAAAATTGTTATGCGCTTCGTCGCTGTCACAGAGTAACTGTCTTTACTCTCTGAGTTGAGTGTGTCTCTGATGTTACAAAGTTAGAACGATAAGACTTTTCTCGACTCTAGAGTGATATCGTACATGGAGAATTCTTCAGGTGAAAAAGGCCAAATGATCGAACAGCCTCTGCTAGATGCTTCTGAAACTCAAAAGGGTGGCTTCAGAACCTTGCCTTTCATACTTGGAAATGCGGCTTTGATGAATGCGGCGACTAATGCTCTAACGCCTAATCTGATTCTGTATTTGATGAATGAATATCACATGGATATGACTACTGGATCCAATATTCTCTACATCTGGTCAGCAACTACCAACATTGCTCCAGTTCTTGCGGCCTTTCTGGCGGATTCTATTGTCGGTCGGTTCAAGATGATAGGACTGGGATCTGTTGTTACCCTCGTGTGATTCCACAAGCAAGACCTCCACCCTGTGTCGGTTCCAACAGCATTTGCAGATCAGCAGAGATGTTCCAACTCTTCTTCCTGTGTTTCTCTTTGGGCATCGTTGCCATTGGAGCAGGTGCAATCAAATCCTCATCTTTAGCATTTGGTTCGGATCAGTTGAAACAGGAAGTATATCAAGAAAATCTGCGTGCAATAGAGAGCTACTTCAGCTGGTACTATGCTGTGTATGCTATGTCTGTTCTGGTTGCTCTCACGTGTCTTGTTTATATCCAAGTCAACATAGGGTGGGCTGTAGGTTTTGGAGCTCCTGTTTTGCTAATGTTATTTTCAACTCTTTTAATTTTTTTGGGTACTCCATTCTACGTGAAGCTGAAGCCTAAATCGAGCTTAATCACTGGGTTAATTCAAGTGATTGTAGCCTCTTACAGAAATAGATGTCTCAGATTGTCGTCACAGAGTGAAGATATACTATACCATCAGAAGAAAGGATCAGTGATAGTTCTTCCTAGTGAAAAACTAAGGTAACTTCATTCTTACCAATTGTTAGCTTTTTAGTTGGTCATCTTACTTTCTGCGTATCCTTGAAAAAGAACCTATCGATATGATAAAATATTTTTTGCTTATTTAGCCTGTATGTTTTTTCATCCTGAACTAAACTATGATGTGATCTATCATTTTATTGCTGTTGCAGTTCTCTCACCTCTATAGGAAATTGTAAAGTTCATTGCTTCGACCTGTGTCAGCTGATGACAAATATAATTCAATATGCTCCTGTCTTCAGCTTTTATTGTTCAAGGGTCCTAATGTCATGCTGTTCAATATTCATAAAGCTACTGGATGTTTTTTTGTTCCTGATATACTTGTTTGTATTGTGTTTTATCTTCAATTTATTGCCTTTAGGTTTCTGAATAAAGCTTGCATTGTACAAGATCCTCAGCTGGATTTGAGCCCGGATGGAGAAGCAACAGATCCTTGGCGTCTTTGCACTGTAGATCAAGTAGAGGAGCTGAAAGCATTACTCAATGTTGTTCCAATCTGGTTGACAGGAGCTATCATGAACATAAATGTAAGCCAGACCTCTTTTCCAGTACTTCAAGCGACTACCATGGATCGGCATATAGGTTCAAGCTTTGAAATCCCAGCTGCTTCCTTTGGCATCTTTGCTGTCATTGCTGCTATTCTTTGGATTGTCCTCTATGATCGTTTGGTTCTTCCTATGGCATCAAAAATGACCGGGAAACCTGCTCATTTCAGCACGAAAGAGAGAATGGGGTTTGGAATGTTTCTTTCCTTCCTGACAGTCTTAGTGATGGCAGTTGTGGAAGGTGTCCGGAGAAGTATTGCAATCAAGGAGGGGTACTCGGATGATCCACAAAGCGTGATCCCTATGTCAGCAATGTGGCTACTTCCCCAAAATTGCCTTGGTGGCTTTGCAGAGGCTCTAAATGCCATCGGCCAAAACGAGTTTTATATTTCAGAATTTCCTAGAAGCATGTCAAGTGTAGCTTCTGCTCTATTAGGAGTTGGTATGGGAGTGGCAAGCTTACTAGCGAGCTTTATAATGAATACAATCAATGAATTGACGAGAGGAGGAGGGCAGGAGAGTTGGGTATCAAGCAATATAAACAAGGGTCATTTCGACTACTATTATTTGGTTCTTGCAGGATTAAGCGTGTTTAACCTACTGTGTTATATTGCTTGTAGTAGAGCTTATGGTCCATGTAAAGGAGAGAACAGGGAGGTGATTGAAGAAGACTAGCCATGAATGGGTACAAGAACTTCTTAGATGTCTTAGCTTGAAAGGCGACACAGTTGCCAATCCACGTACTAGTACTAGTATATGTCATGTCAATATTATACACAAACTAAATGGGAAAAGGGGAGGGATGTAGAGTGGGGATAAGAACCTGAGATCAATTATGTTTTTCGGCAATGATGAGTTATCAGTGTGTATGCCTTTATTTTGAGCATGGCTGATGCTAATGTATGCATCAGAAGATAGTTTTAGCTTGGATTATTAAATGATTTGAAGCTTTATATACTTATCTTGTTGTACAGCTTGTCTGGGTTACACATTAACACCATATTTTATAACGTGACAAAAAAAAAAAAAAAAAAAAAAAAAACATGTACAGGGTTCGCCGGTACTCTGCAAGCAGGGTTCGGTGTCCGGTCGCGGGCCCCCGAGGTTGGGTCGCGACAATAATGGTCCTAAAATTAGCTCAAGTTCTGCTTTAGTCTGTGTCAAATACGCGGTCCGCAGATCAGTTCTGCGACGCTGAATGGACTGCAGAAATGCCCTGCACTTCCAAAAATTTTCTTCAACTCCCCAACACACTGTTCAACCCAAAGAGTCCGAACCGCAGGGAGCAAGTTTGCCTCTGAATCTCTACAATCATCAACATATAAGTCTACCTAAGCACCACAATACCCTGGGTTTCCGGTAAAATTTTACGGGGCCTTACAGACCCTCCTTCTTTTATATGTTCACTGTTCACACTTATCCATCAAATATAGAATAATTAAGTTGTACCTTGCAACCTCTAATGATTTGTATTGATTATATATGGTTTAATTGTTGCCTAACTTTCTTTACACCTGTTCATAATAGAACCTTTAAATTCAATGTCTTCCTTCACTTATATGACCACTTAGGACAATTGTAATCCGATAATCCCACATTGTTTAAACATCGGCCGGACCCATAGTTGTATACCTCGAAGAGTACCTAACACCTTCTCTTTGAGGTAATTTGAGCCCTTACCCGATCTTTAGTGACACATACTAGTTAAAACAGATTATATGCAAATAGGTGCCCCAACGCACCTTAAACAATATGGCGAGTTTTCTCTTTTAATGCCCTTTTAAAAGAATATTCACATGTCCAAACCCGCTTTCGTGAGAAAGCTGGCGCGATAGCATGGCGACTCTGCTTGGGATTTACACTTAGGCTCATACCATAACGAAGTTGACATATGTGGATTATTTGAGGACATGTACACCCCTTCCTTTATTTCTCTTTATTTGTTTAGATCGCTATGACATGTATATCCTTTCCCTTATTTGATTAAATTGCTATGACATGCATATCCTCTCCCCTTATTTCTCTTTATTTGCTATAAGTTGCACATATTTCCCTCCGTTGCTTTCATCTTGTCTAAGATTGTCATATCATGTCTCTCCCGTCCCTATCTCCCTATTTGCTTCATTTAATTATGTTCTCGCGTGTTTTCATGAGTTAAACTAACTTCTCTCTTTTGTCTTCCCCTTTTTCTTTTCTTTCTCCTATTCATATTACTTACTATCTTTATGAACTTTCATCATGTAAATATATGGAAACATGCTACTATTTTTTCATAAAGCATGCTTTCAACATCATACTCCACTCGTGCTTATTATCAACACAACGACACTTGATGAGTGTCTGCTCTTTCCCTAAAAACACCCTTTTTAAAATCGGAAAGGCTTATTTGCGTAGACTAGTCAATCAGCGATGCAGTCGACGATCTCGTGCCTTTCCCTCTCAAGTTGCCACTTGAGCATACTAGTCTAGACCTTTCTAGAAACCACATTACGATGTGAAATATACATGCATCATGCTAAATCTAGTACAGATTGAGACGTCATTACCGTATCAACCCGCTTAGATGAACCTTGTCCAAAGTCTAATGGGATTTCCATAATCCCAAAGGACTTCATATTATGAGCATTACTTGGAGAAAACGTGCCAGCATATTGATCATTATTGCGTTAATAGTCGAATCTAGAGGGGAAAGGGCTAACTTTTATTTGTTTGCAGAAATAAAGCACGAAATCCCTAGGTTCGGTATGGTTCAGAATATCCTACTTCTACTAATTGACTGGTGGAATGACCTTTCACCCCGTGATAGAAATCATGTGAGGAGAGTATTGGGTAACCTGCCATCTTTGCTGAACATTCAACCAAACATGGAACTGGTCGAGGCTGCTACCATATTCTGGGATGAGAAGAGAGCTGTTTTTCGAATTGGCAATATAGAAATGACTCCTCTCCTGGACGAAATATGGGGTTTTGCCAAGTTACCATGGGATAGTCCAGGACTATTGGTGCTAGAAAATCGCACTCCATGCGGTTTTATGAAAATGTTGGTTTTAAGAAGAATGATGAAGTGGTCTGTTTGAAGAAATCATACATCCCCTTTGAATTCTTATATGAGCGTTATGGGCATAACAAATCATATCGCCTTCATCATTAGGAGCTAGCCATTACCTCTTTGTGATGGGTGCACCACCGGGTATATGTCTTCATAGTCTGTTTATTAGGATTGTTGATCTTTCCAATGCAAGGGGGAAGGATTCATACTTGCTTAGCCATGGTCGCCAGGACCTTAATGGAGGGAATCGAGGGGCAGAAGTACACTATCATCCTGATGATCTTAGCTGAGATGTTCCGTGCTCTGGATCGGTGCAAGTATGGGTTCGGGCACTTCGAGGGTTGTAATCTCTTACTACAAGTTTGGCTTCTGGAATACTTTCAGAGGGGTGATTATCGCCAAGAGCTTCTACGATAGCCACTGAATGACTACTTAGCTAGTCATTATCCAATGAAGATGACATTCATTCCAGACAAGTTTGTAAAGCCTGGAAATGCTGTAGGCTAGGTGTGTTTCTTCAGCAATTTGACAGACGTACAAGTGCATTGGATGTTTGAATGGTTTCCTAGTAGTGAGTTCATCATCAGGTCTAAAGGAACCACTCACTTAGTACCGATCGGGCTGCGAGGCATCTACCCTTACGCTCCTATAAGGGTAATAAGGCAAGCTGGAAGGAAACAGGTCATACTTTGGGTTTCTAACATGGTTCAGTATAAAGCAGATTTCAATAGAGATGTCATCCCATTCAAGTTTTAAGCCCAGCACAAGTGGAACCAAAAGACCATCATGGAAGGAGAGACTATTGAGCCATACAAGTATCATGTCGGTCATATGTACTACTATCTCTCATGGTTGGAGGACGACATAGCCGAGGACGACAGACCAGGGGTCAATCTGAAAGATAGGATCATAGATGAGGTGACCGAGGGGCAAGTAATGTACAAGAGGCTATGAAAAAGGGTGTTCGAGTCTGAAGCTAATCATCTAGAGAAGCATAAGGTGGACATGAAGGCAATCAAAGAATGGAAGGAGATTGCAAATAAGTCAACAGAGAGGTTGGGAACATCTGGAGCAGGGGCTGATAGAGCTAGAGGGGAAGATAAGAAAGAGGCTTTGGGATTGTCAAGGCACGGATCCTGATGAAGGAGGGAAGTTGGCAACGACATTCTTGATACTCGACATGCTCAATCTGGGAAATGTGATTGATGGGGCCAAGAGAGTCAAGCATGGAGAAGGTTCTTCTGGGACCAAGTATGCTAGGAGATATTGTTCTTTACTTCTTTCTAAATTAGATTAGATTTTGATATTATAAGGCTTAATGCCATTAGTGACTCTATAATTATTATTTTCGATTTAGTGAAAGATTGATTTGGCTTATTTTTGCATTAATGGAATGAGGCAAATGTTGGCATGAATCTTCTCCAAGTCTATGTGTCGCTTAGGCCTACCTCCGGCAGAATGAGGTCCCTAAATTAGGACGCGAATTATTGCATGACCTTATGTGATGCGTGATTAAATATTGCAAACACTCTTTTACTTCATCTTACTGACTTGGTTACCTTTTGCTTTTTTCTTTCTTTTGATCACTCCTATTCCCAAAGGTTGGTTCGTGCATTCTGCCATTATTAGCATACCACACTAGATCCATAGGTCCTCCACCTCCTCCTCCACCTAGCGACCTAAAAAGAAAAGGCAAACGGAAGATGGATGATCTAAGTGGTAACCGAAAAGACAATACTACCATGGCAGAGAATGTTGAAACCTCGGAAGGAAGAAGTACGCCAGGACAAAAAGAGTTGGTCTTACATTTGGAGCAAAACATTCTGGAGTTGCTGCGTAAGCTTGAGCAGGTCCAAAATCTGGCAAACCTCTCCCTTACTCTAAATGTCCCTGACATTAACTAGCAAAACACAACCACTCAGAACCAAACAATACCGCAAAACACCCAAAACCAAAAATCCACCACCCATAGCTCCACAAAATCCTCCCGCAACACACTAGTATAACAATCTTGCTCCTCTTTAAAATCTTAACCCACCACCAGTGCAAACCCCTCAACAATACCACCATCACCCAACCCAGTATCCACAAACCACCACTTATCATACCCCTCAAAACGCACCACAACTTACCCCTGATCTCCCGCAAACTTCCATCAATGATCACCCATATACCCAAGTTCTAGGAACTCATCAAGGCAACCCGATATATGTGGAAACCTTACCCCATAGCCCGTACCAATCCCTAACTATACTTGAGCTGACCGAGAAGGACCTGCTCATTCAAAACATGGTAGAGTAACTCAAGAAACTAACAGGGAGAGTCCAGAGTGTTGAAGGTAGGACGGGTACTGAAGGTTTGAATTACGAAGACTTGTGTATCCAGTAGGATGTAGAACTGCCGAAGGGTTACAAACCTCCCAAGTTCGAGATGTTTGATGGCACTGGTGATCCTAAGGTGCATCGAAGAACCTACTATGACAAGCTTGTAGGAGTGAGTAAGAATGAACAAATCCGTATGAAATTGTTCATTTAAAGTCATAAACGAGACACATTATCTTGGTATATCAGCTAGAATCCGAAGAAATGGGAATTGGGTGAGCATGGCATCAGATTTCATATACAGATTTAGGTTCAATACAGAGAACGCGCTAGGTGTTTCTATATCCAAAACTTCAAGAAGAAGCTGACAGAAACCTTCCCCGAGTATGCTACTCATTGGAGATCAGAGGCCCAAGGTAAGGCCGCCACTTGAATAAGAACAAATGAACAAGTTCTTTGTTAGAGCTCAAGATCTGCAATATTATAAAAGGTTAATAGTTATCGAGAATCACAAGTTCTCAGACATCATCAAGTTAGGAGAAAGGATAGAAGAAGGAATCAAGAGCAGGATGGCGACTAATTTCGAGGCACTGTAAGCCACAAACAAAGCCTTGCAATTAGGAGGTATCTCGAAGAAGAAACAAGTGGGTGCCGTGATGGTAGCCCAGGGCTCTAAGTCTCCCCTTACATAACAAACACCTCCACCTGCACATCAATCCTCACCTCCAAAATACCAATACCCTGCCACCACCTACCATACATATAACACCCAACCTGTATATTACCATTCATCTCCACCCGCCCGCCAAAACTACCTAAAACCACGACCAAACTTTGACCGCAAAGCTCTCAGAAAATACACCCCAATCGCTGAACCCATAGCCCAACTGTATGAAAGACTAAAGGCTGCTGGTTATGCCACCCCTATTCTTGTTGTTGCTGTTGAGAACCCTTCTTAGTGGGTTAACCCCAACAAAACTTGTTCCTATCACTCAAGCATGAAGGGTCATTCAATTGAAAAATGCCGCATATTAAAGGACAAGATTCAGACACTGATAGACACCAAAGTTATACAGGAAAAGGAAGCCACACAAAATGTCCGTAATAACCCTCTCCCAGATCATAGGGGCGAGGGAGTGAATGTGATAGAAACTTATGAGGAATGGGATCAGGAGGGATCTATCGGACTTATTCGAGAGGGGGATGCTCCTAAAATATCTCCTGTCACCCTCTCGTCGATTGTGGTGCAAATCCCAGGCACCGTTTGAGGTCGAGGTAGCTACGCCTTTCACTATGATGGTAGCTCCAACATCGTCTTATAAGTCTAATGCTGTCCCATAGGATTATATGGCAGAGGCAAGAAGAAAAGGAAAAGCCAAGATGGAAGAGACGGGTGTTGCGCAAGGTATGACAAGAACTGGCAGAGTTTATACACTTGAGAATCTTGGAGGAACAAGCAAAGAAACTACATCTAAGCCACCTGTCATTGAGACAAGCACTGAAAATCTTTTGAGAAAGTTACATACGAGGTAAAACTCTGTTGTTGATCACCTGAACAAGACTCCCGCCCAGATATCCATATTATCGCTGTTGCAAAATTTAGACACGCACAAGAATGCCTTGATGAAAGTATTAAGTAAAGCTTATGTGCCCGCCAGTATCACTAGTGGGGAGATGGCTAACATGGTAGGACAGTTACCGGAGAATCACAAAATTACTTTTCACAAGGATGAGCTACCGCCAAAAGGGTTGAGTCACCATAAAGCGTTGCATATCACTGTGCAATTTGAAGACAAGTTCATTGCCAGGGTCCTGATAGATGGAGGTTCGAGCCTGAACATATGCCCGCTGACTACTTCAAAAAGACTGGGAAAAGGCCTGCATGAGATACAAATGGGAATTATGAATGTGAAATAGTTCGATGGATCCTAGAGAGCCACTGTCGGAGAAATCAAGCTTGATCTGCAGATGGGCCCGACCTGGTTCGACGTTGAATTCCAAGTGCTAGACATATCCGCCACCTACAACTTCTTATTGGGACGACTATGGATACACGCGGCTGGGGCAGTCGCTTCTACTCTACACCATGGTGTGAAATTCGAGTGGTATCATAGAGAGGTGATCATTCATGGAGATGGAAGCAACCCTATCTACACCAACCTGACTGTGCTAGTCAACAAAAATAGGAGGAAATTAGGAGGAGAAACATACTACAACATTGAGCGAGTAAATGCAATTGACAAGGATCGATGGTGGAGCAACAAGATAGAAAGCATACTGATGTGGTTGGGATATGAACCAGGCAAACGTCATGGGCAAAATCTTCAGGGGATCACAGAACCCATACGACCACAATATCATGGAACAACCTTTGGTCTCGGGTATGAATATACTGTGTAAGAATACCAGGATTGGACATGTCATGGCACACTGATTACTATCCAACTGGAACAACCCATACCACCGCTGCACCAAACATTCCGCCAAACTGATGTGATTTGGGGATTTGAGGAAGATGAGGTTTTGGCTGGTATGAGGAAGCTGTTCTTAGACGAGGAAAATTTGGACTATAGTGCAATTTTAGTGGAGGAGAAGGAGGAATACCTTACCATCCAGACGGTGGGAGAAGGAGCCGTTCTCAAGAACTGGACTACTGCACCATCCCGGGCTCGCAGAGTACTTGGGTAGCTCTGGTAGAATTAGCATGATTTGTTTTAAAATTGTTTTGGGCATTTAAAACGTTTTCAATATTTTGTTTTGAAATAATTACTCGAGCCATCGAGTCATACTTGTTGAAAATTTTAAGCTTTATTAATGCATTATTGCTTTTCGTTTATTTATTATTATCTTTCTACCTTTTTTTAGTGTAATTATTGCATATCCTAATGAACCTACGACTATGACATGTAATGATACAATGCAACATAAGGACAGTGGTTCGAATGATTTGGAAGATGATATAATACCTGAGGAAATTGTTAGAGAAGTAGAGAATTTTGAGAACAAACCAAAATCCAATTTGGAAGAAACCGAGACAGTTAACTTAGGAGATTTTGAAACACTCAAAGAAACTCGCATTAGCATTCATCTATCTCCGTCACAAAGGAAGAATATGTCAAGTTTCTAAGGGAATATGAGGATATTTTTGCATGGTCTTACGACGACATGACTGGGTTAAGCACATCCATAGTAGCTCACAAGCTACCAACCAACCCCATGTGTCCGCCAGTAAAGCAGAAGCTTAGAAAATTCAAGCCAGATATGAGTATGAAGATAAAAGAGGAGGTTACCAAGCAAATCAAAGCCAAGGTCCTTCGAGTGGTTGAGTACACAACCTGGTTAGCCAACATTGTGCTGCTTCTGAAGAAATATGGGAAAGTCAAAGTGTGTGTTGACTATTGAGATCTGAATAGAGAAAGTCCTAAGGATGATTTCCCGTTGCGCAACATACACATACTAATCGACAACTGCGCCAAGCATAAACTCCAATCCTTTGTGGACTGCTTCGCAGGATATCACCAGATTTGGATAGACAAAGAGGACGCTGAAAAGACAGCCTTTATCACGCCATGAGGGATATATTGCTACAAAATGGTGCCATTTGGTTTGTAGAACGTTGGAGCTACCTACATGAGGTCCATGATGACTCTTTTCCATGACATGATACACAAGTAAATAGAGGTGTACGTGGATGATATTATCATCAAATCTAAAAGGAGTTCAGATCACATAGCAGACCTAAAGAAGTTTTTCGACCGGTTTCGAAAATACAATTTGAAATTGAATCCAGCAAATGTGCTTTCAGAGTTCCTGAAGCAAAGTTGCTAGGCTTCATAGTTAGTCGCCTTGGTATTGAGCTAGACCTGCCAAAAATCAAAGCTATTCAGGACTTACCACTGCCAAAGAACAAGAAGAATGTGATGAGTTTGCTGGGATGCCTCCATTATATCAGCCATTTTCTAGCACAATCAGTGGTGATATGTGAGCCGATCTTCAAGATGCTGAGGAAAGATGTTGCGATGAGCTGGACCGAAGAATGTCAGAAGGCTTTCGAAAATATCAAGGAGTACTTGTCTAAACTACCCATGTTGGTCCTGCCAGAGCCATGGAGACCTTTGTTGCTGTATCTGTCCATGTTGGATGGAGCCTTTGGTTGTGTTCTGGGGCAACATGATAAAGCCAGGAGGAAAGAGCAGGCGATATATTATCTGAGTAAGAAGTTCACACCTTACGAGGCCTGGTACTCTTTGCTGGAGCGCACCTGTTGTGCTTTGACATGGATAACCAAGAAGTTGAGACATTATTTCTGTGCATACACCACATATCTCATATCAAGGATGGATCCACTAAAATACATCTTTTAGAAACCCATGCCTACGGGTAAGTTAGTGGCAGATATTGCTAAGCATCTACGTGACTCAGAAGGCGGTCAAGGGGCAAACATTTGCCGATCACTTGGTAGAGAACCCCGTAGATGGAGAATACGAACCATTGAAGACGTATTTTCCCGATGAGGAAGTGTCATTTATAAGTGAGGATATTACTAAAACATATGATAGTTGGAGGATGTTTTTCGATGGAGCAACCAACTTCAAGAGAGTGGGCATTGGAGCTGTTTATTATCAGAAGCCGGTAAACATTATCCGGTATCCACAAAGCTCAGGTTCCCATGCACCAACAGTATGGCAGAATGCGAGGCTTGCATCTTGGGACTCAGATTGGCCATCGATATGAATATACAAGAGTTGTTGGTAATCGGAGATTCAGATCTACTGGTACATCAAGTGCTTGGAGAGTGGGCTACCAAGAACACTAAAATATTGCCATACCTACATTGTGTGCAAGATTTGATCAAGAGGGTCACAAAGATAGAATTCAAACATGTTCCAAGGATTCATAATGAGTTCGCAGATGCATTAGCTACCTTGTCTTCCACGATACAACATCCAGACAAGAATTTCATCGATCCTATCTTGATAGAGATTCGTAAACAACCAGCTTATTGCGCTCATGTTGAAGAAGAGTTTGACGGATATCCCTGGTTTCACAATATCAAGGTGTATTTAGAGAAAGGAGAATACCCAGAAAATGCCATACACACTCACAAGCACACGCTTCAAGGATTGGCCAACCATTTCTTTCAGAGTGGAGGAATTCTGTATAGAAGAACTCCTGATTTGGGATTGCTGCGATGTGTCAATGCCAATGAGGCATCTAGATTACTCAAGGAAATACATGCCGGAACCCGTAGACTTCACATGAACGGGTTCGTTCTGGCCAAGAAGATATTTAGGGCGTTATATTTCTGGATGACTATGGAGACGAACTGCATTAAGTATGTATAAAAGTGCCACCAATGGCTGGTACATGCTGATATGATACAAGTGCTATCCAACGAACTCGATGCAACAAGTTTACCTTGGCCCTTCTCTGCCTGGGGCATGAATGTCATCGGACCAATTGAGCCCGCTGCTTCAAATGGACACATGTTCACTTTGGTGGCTATAGATTACTTCACAAAATGGGTTGAAGTCGCTTCCTATAAAGCTGTGACTAAGAATATCGTAGCGGATTTCGTCCGAGATTTTATTGTTTGTCGATTTGGAGTACCAGAGTCAATCATTACCGACAATGCCGCCAATCTCAACAGTGATATGATGAAAGCCATGTGTGAAACATTCAAGATCATGCACCATAATTCTACAGCATATAGGCTACAGATGAATGGAGCCGTAGAAGCTGCCAACAAGTACAGTAAGAAGATATTGAGGAATATGGTGGATAACTACAAGCAATGGCATGAGAAGCTACCATTTTCTTTGCTCGGGTACCACACCACAATTCGTATGTCAACTGGGGAAAACCCTTATTTACTGGTCTACGGTACTGAAGCCGTTATACCTGCCGAGGTGGAGATTCCTTCCCTAAGAATCATACAAGAGGCCGAGCTCAACGATGAGGAATGGGTGCGGAGTCGGTATGAGCAACTGGCTCTCATTGACGGTAAGAGGATGAACGTAGTGTGTCACAGTCAACTCTACCAGGATAGAATGGCAAGGGCTTTCGACAAAAAGGTTAGATTGAGGCAATTCACACCGAGGCAATTGGCGTTGAAATAGATCTTCTCGCATCAGGTCGAAGCAAAAGGGAAATTCTCACCTAACTCACAAGGCCCGTACATAGTTCACCGAGTACTGACAGGAGGAGCGCTTATAATCTCGCAGAGATGGATGGAGAAATATGACCAAAACCTATCAATTCAGACGTAATCAAGAGACATTATGCTTAAGATTATGTTTGCACTTTCTCTTTGATGTAACATAAACTACGCTTGACCTGATTCCCGTTTAAGAGGGGATACATAGGCAACCTTATGTGTTCGGTCACATCATAATAAAATCTTCATTCCCCTCTACGGTCATGAATCGGGGCAAGATGTCGAGTTTGTCAATCTCATTACATCAAGGATCTTCAAGAAGCGCATTGCTGGAATTATGCATTTACACTAGGGCAGAATTTTGAGGAGGGTTCTCAAAATTCCAAATTGAGAAGATTGCAGTGCCTCAAAGCGTGTCATAGTCTCTGATTCGACAAATCATTTGTTTTATGCATCATCATCACATATTTTGGACAACAACATTTTTCATAAAGAATTTACCATAAATGCATATTTTCAAAATTTCATTTTTCTATGGTAGCCAAATGTTACCCAGGGTGACTCGAGCAAGGCATCAATACAAGGAGCAAAGGCAAAACAATGAATCAAAGGGACAGACCAACCTTTCCCCCCAAAAAAATCACAATTTTTCTTTGGATGCAGGCATAATGGACATGACAAGCGCGTCCACTAATGTAAAACAAGTATGCTATATTCACACCGACAAAAGTCACCAAGCGCAAACGTGTCAAACTAAGAATCAGTTTCTTTCTCATATTTAATCTTTGCCTTTCTCTGCATAGGGATAAACACTGAGCTCATTCTTTGCATAGGGCTAAGCACTGCCCTCATCATTGCATAAGGCTAAGCATTGCCTCCTCTATCGCATAAGGCTAAGCATTGCCTTCCTTTGCAGGAGACTATGCTCTGTCTCCATCATATTGCATGAGGGTAAGCATTGCCTCCATTATCGCATAAGGCTAAACGCTGCCTTTTCTTTGCATGAGACTAAGCACTGTCTCCATTACATTTGTATGAGGCTAAGCAGTGCTTCCATTATCGCACAAGGCTAAACACTGCCTTTTCTTTGCATGAGACTAAGCACTGTCTCCATTACATTTGTATGAGGCTAAGTACTGTCTCTATTATTGCATAAGGCTAAACACTGCCTTTCTCTGCACAGGGATAAAGCACTTCCCTCATTACTTGTATAGGGAAAAGTATTACCCTCATCACATACCAGGCTAAACATTGCCTTGTTTCGATCCCACATATGATTAAGAATCAGCTGTTCCCTCCATCAAACGACCGATATCTCCGAATCTTTGCATTTCATGGGCTAAAACATCGCCACATTGTCCGAAGGCATCATAGTCTTAAGGCATCATCCTCATAGCCCCAAGACATCATGCCATGGCCTGAGGATCTGTCGAAACTGCACATCATTATTCAAAGATGTCATAGTCCAGAGGCACTATCCTCATGGCCCGAGGACACTATTTCATGGCCTGCGGTCCCTTATCATATGCTTCATGGCCCTGGATGTCATGGTCTAAGGACATCATCCTCTTCGTCCAAAGACAACTCTCACAGTCCAAAGGGAATTTGCATCATGTTTAAATTTTTTGCAATAATCCTATATATTCGTGTGCACCGTGTTTTAAGTTTTGTAGTTAACCCGGGAAGTAAACGTTCTACAAACAGGAGAAATTCTCGCTTCGGTTTCCGTTCACAATCTTCACATCCTTCGATCATCTCAAACGTAGCCAATAATCAGCAATTGTTTACTCTATGTCCCGTAACCATCCAAACAATTACCTCAAATATCCATAACGCTCAAATTCACATCCATAGCTCCACCCGAAATTATCTATTGTTCATGACACCATGCTATATAAAAGATCTTTCCTTGAAACATATAACCGTGCTTATAGTAACTCCATCGATTTTGTTCGCAGCTGGATCCAGAACTACACACGGCATGATTCCCGTAACACCAGGAATATGTAGGGAACTCAAGAACCAAGGTTCGGCCACCATTTTTAAAAAGAAAACACATCATCCTCACTCATTTCGGACAATTGATCATTATTTTCTTTACTCGACTACTCTTTCATTATTCCCGAGTAAAGAGGGGCAGCTGTTGATACCCAATTTTGTCCTCATATTTTATAAATATCATATATACTTTCAAAATATCATTTTTGCATCATCCTCAATTTACAAGGGGCATATAAGTATTTTCTATAATTTTCTATAATTTTTAAGGCTTTAGCATTTAAACTGTTCAAATATTTATTAATTACCTTTTCAAATTATTTTGTGATGACTCAATCATCCAAAATTATTATTTACACACACATATGTGTTTTGTGCCATTTTACTTCACTTCATATAATTTCATTTGTATTTCAAGCTATTTATGCAATTTTGCATTAATAGCCTATATTCTATACATAACTACATTATTTACATTGTTTATACTAAAATAGCATTTTTATATTTTTATAATGTTAAGATATTATTTTTAATCATTTTAATGCATATTAATATTTTTATTATTTATAAATTACTTTTTATAAACTATTTTAAACAATTTTCGCATATTTAATTTCATAGCCCAATCCTAAGCTAATTTTCGGACCCTAATACCAGCCCAGACCCCAAAAAACCTTGGTCCAATCCTCCTGGCCCAATACCAAACGAACCCTTTAATTATAACTCGGTCAGGACCTGTTCTACGACCCGCCCCACTTTTCCTTTAATCATGGCCATTGATCTCAAATGATCAATGGCCCATAACCATTCCCCCGTTTTAATCACCCTAACACATTCTTCTAAGACAGCCGCCCCTAAATCCTCTCATCCTCTTCTCTTCTCTGAGAAATCCTAGTAGCCACCCCACCCAAATCCTAAGACTATACCCAAAACAATATGAAAATCTTCCATATTTTCCTTCCTTTTTAGGTACCCACAATGTTTCTTCCCCGTTTCTTTGGTATTGTTCGTTTGTCACTGAGTTATTAAAGGAAGCTGATATTTGAGAGGTCTGTTTGGCTTCGATTCTAGATAATCACCATGTTATTGACTTGATACACTCAATAACTAGGTTACATGGGTCTGATTCATCAAGATCTCTGGCAAATTTTGACTCCCTGTCAAATTAGGGTATGCTTGATTTTCTCCTAAACTAATTCAGAATTGATTTTGCATGCTTCTTTTTCCTTATTTGTGTTTGATTAACTATGTTTCCTTGTTTGTTCGTTTAATTTTACTACTATATAAACCCCTTTCTCCCGCTCCCCCTCAAAGTCTTAACGACTACTGGTACCATACTATTATTCTCTCAACTGCTAATACTTTCTGCACTCTTGGTTGTGGCCGGCTGAAAGCCAAGGCCACCAGAATCGTCTCTTATTACCTCTCTAGTGTGAGCACCACTTGGGGCTCACTCAAAGCTCCTGTGAACTGTGACACACTAGGAGTATTGGGATTCCTATTGTTGTTCTTATTTTGCTACTTGTATTTGGTGATTCCTCTCTATTTGCTGTTAAATTTGCAAACTAGTAAGTGCTCAAGTTCTCTTTGAGTTATGTTTTTTTCCCCTATTAGTGTTCATGCTTCAGAATATCCCTTTTATGTGGGCTTTTCAAAGCCATTGTGATATTATGCCGACCTTTGTTTGATTTTTCTTTTGTAATTCTTCACCTGGATTTGCGTAAGTTAGCATTATTAGAAGATTTTCTAGGTTGTGACACTTGTTCGAAGTTGTTTGTGTTTATGAATGCCTAATCTCTCACATTGACTGTTTAATATTGTGTTTTTATGTCTAAATTTGAACACTTGCCCTAAAACTCTAAGGAATTACTGCCTGCCCAGAAGTTGTCTTAATAAGTCTCTGAACCCTTATGTAGGCTCTACTGTTGTCCTTGTTTACATGAATCCTATGCTTTAACCAAACATTTGTCTTTAAGAATTGTAGCGTGGTTTTTAGCTAACTCTGCACTCTTTAGTATTGCCTAGGTTCCCAATACAATTAGTTTTCTGTATTCTGCATGGTTGATTGGTTTAAGTTCTTAAATCTATCTGCTTTGCTTGACCTTATGGCAATATCTTCTACTATGATATTTTTGAACTAGGGAACCTTATGTTATACTTAGCACAGTTGAGATTATTATCAGTTGCAATAGGTCATGCATGTCCGTTTGTTTACCATGTGTAACTGTCATCCTCTGACTATGGCTCTATCGGACCTTTTCTCGCTTAGATTCATAGTTTTAAAGTCCCTTTTGGACTAATTCTGAATCATACTCCACCCTAGACCCACTCTGGAAAGCTTAACATGTGTATTTTGTGTGTGCTTACCCTATTAACTCTAAATGGCATGTCCTTCAACTCTCATGATGTTATGTTTATTAGCATGCTCACCTGCTTAGTGTTTAACCCATGTTATTAGTCTGCCATGTCAAATTTTCCATATTAAAATTAAGTCTATTGATTCGCCTAGTTCCTGTTCCTTGCTTAATCAAATCTTTCACTCTTGCTTCTGAAATGCCTATGTGTTCATAAATACTGCTAAATGTCTCTATGAGGTGTTGCTTTGGAACTGTTTGGTTGATTTACATGTGTGGTCCGTTAGTTTTTTTGGTAAAGTTGTCAACGCTGTAATTATTGGGCTGGATATAAGTCCATGTGTAGCTTTGGGATGTGCAAATGGACATACTCTCCTGTTTTGGGGAAGTCTTTAGATTTGGTCCTGCTATTCGAGTGAATGAATATGTTGAAGGCCAAGGCAGTGCTGGGTCAGCTTCTCTTAAGTCTGCTCTATTTTGTTGGGCCCGTAATCATCTCCATTCTGTAATATTTGAGCCGGTTTCTCCTTTTATCTTTTGGCATGTAATAATATGTAAACAAATGATGGGGGAGATTAGTGAAAAGGGGTTGGGGTATTCTGATTTTCGCATGAACGGGTAGAAAACTTGCCTGTAGGGTTTAACTATCTTGTTTGCTATTCGTTGACGTGCTCCTATTCTACACACTCATAGAAATCATGCCTATAGGAAGTCACACACTTCACTTAACTTGTCTGATAGTTGTACACCACTCAAAGCATGTTAATTTAAGCATTTGTTGTACTTGTTTCCCATGTCCACTATTGTGCACGTTTAGACATGCGCTTCGCTAGTCTATATACCATGTCTATAAGGCTGCAACTGATATTATAAAATCAGTGTTGTAAATCCTGATTTTCGAACCGTCTTACTGCCTTATCGCACGAACAATATAGATGTCATGCCTATAGGTTTTGTAATGCCTTTAATCTACAAATCCGTTAGCCTAAAGTTGCATTGCTGCCTGTATAATGCTAGAAATCAGAATCACCTAGAAACCATGTCGATAGGACCTAACGACTACAATGCTTCTTAATCCTGAAACTATCTACTGCCTAATTTGCCATGTGCATTCGCTGTTTATGTGTGTGTGTGGGGGGGGGGGGGAC
>MCJB01048705.1:18714-40656 GCA_002018475.1 Nicotiana obtusifolia
GGGGGGGGGGGGGAACTTGAGCCTTTTATTGCATCTATGTGAAGTCCTATATATTTTGAACGTGCGTTAGTTCTATCATTTTTGAGCATCGCAAGTAGAGTCTAGAACCACCTAATAGTAGGTTCAAAGCCTCCTGGACTATAGGCATGGGACGGGTAGTGCACGCGTAAGACACGACCTACAGTTGAATTAGAGCGCCTTTAAGTAAACAACTTTAACATAGTAATTGGGTAGCAGGAGATGATAGTCTGTGCCCGTTGAATAATATGAGCAACCCCTACCTTAAGGGAGTTGCGAAGTGATCCTTTAGGCTAAAATACTTAGGACCCCCCTTCTTTTCTTTGTTTACTATTAGCACTTAGCCATCAAATATAGAATAATTAAGTTGTACCTTGCAACCTCTAAAGATTTGTATTAATTATCAGTAGTTTAATTGTTGCCTGACTTTCTTTGCACCTATTCATAATAGAACCTTTAAATTCCATGTCTTCACTTATATGATCACTTAGGACAATTGTAATCCGATAATCCCACATAGTTTATAAACTTCGGTCGGGACCCACAGTTGTGGACCTCGAAGAGTGCCTAACACCTTCTCTTTGAGGTAATTTGAGCCCTTACCCGATCTTTCGTGACATGGACTAGTTAAAACAGAGTTATTTGCAAATAGGTGCCCTAACACACCTTAAACCGTTAGGTAGCAACTCTTCTCTTTTAATGCCCATTTAAAGAGTTGTCATATGTCGAAACCCGCTTTCGCAAGAAAACAGGGTGCGACAATGCTGCTCATGATCCACCTGACTGCGAAAATACATCAATATTTCATCAATAAATACAATGACAAAATAATCTAGATACGACTGAAACACATTGTTCATCAAGTTCATAAAGGCTACAGGGGCATTGGTCAACCTAAAAGACATCACCAGAAACTCATAGTGAACATAGCGGGTCTTGAAAACCGTCTTCAAAATATTTGAACCCTGGATCTTCAACTGATGATACTTCGACCTCAAATCAATAATAAGTCATCAATGCACGGTAGTGGGTACTTGTTCTTAATTGTAACTTTGTTCAGCTGCCTGTAGTCGATACATATCCTCATAGTACCATCCTTCTTCTTCATAAAGAGAACCAGTGCACGCCACGACGACATACTAGGCCTGATGAAGCCCTTATCAAATAGCTCCCGCAACAATTCCTTAAACTCCTTTAACTCTATAGGTCCATACGATACAGTGAAATAGAGATGGACTAAGTGCGCGACACCAGATCAATACCAAAATCAATGTCCTTGTTGAGTGGAATGCCCGATAGTTCTGCTGGAAATACATATGGGAAGTCTCTTACTACCAAAACTGGCTCAATGGTAGGAGTATCAGCACTAACATTCCTCACAAAGATCAAGTATGCCAGACACCCCTTCTCAACTGATGAAATCACCTTACTTGGAACATAATCCAGCAAACCCCTCCACGCAACCCTAGGCAACCCTGACATCACCAACGTCAAGTTCTTTGTGTGACAATCAAGAACAGCATGACACGACGACAACCAATCCATGCCCAGAATCACATCAAAATCAATCATGCTATGTAGTAAAAGATCAACTCTCATCTCATAACCCGTACAGACACCACACACGACTGATCGACACGGTCCACAATAATAGAATCACCACCAGTGTAGATACATGAACAAGCATAACTAATGAATCACGAGGCATATACAAATAACGAGCAAAGTATGATAACACATATGAATAAGTGGAATCGGGTCAAATACCGCTAAAGCATCCCTGTGGCACACTGGTATGATCACGGTGTCGGAAGCAACTGCCTCTAGTCTGGCGGGAAAAGCATAGAAACAGGCTTGACCACGACCTAAATGACCCCCCTCTAGGGAGACCTCGTGATGACTATGCCCCACCCCTAGCTGGTTGTATGGGTGATGTAGCTGCGGGTGGTGAAATCATAGGCTAAGAGTTATGATGTGGAACCCTACTCAGCAGTCTAGGGCAATCTCTCTTAAGATGGCTCAGGTCCTCGCACTCAAAATAACTTCTCCTCTGACGGAGCTACTAACCTTGATAATCCGAATAACTGCCTGTGGAACCCTGTGCAGATAGAGTAGGATAAGAACTATGTGCCAGTAGCACACTGAATGATGACTGAGATGGACGTGCACTGTAGGAACTGTGGCTAACTGAAGAACCACGAGGAACATGGTGAGCTGTGTGAATGGGTCAAGAAGGATAGCCTCTGCTATAATGTGACCAGCCTCCAGATGCCGCGCTGTTGAAACCACCCAAACCACGAGGCCCCTTGGACTCCCGCTCCTCACGCTCAAGCCAACAGACTTGCTCCAAGCGTCTTGCAATCTTGACCACCTGATCAAACCTGGCATCCGTCGCAACCTCTCAAGCCATACTATAACGTAAACCATACTTGAGGCCATCAATAAACCTCCTGATCCTCTCTCCCTCAGTGGGAACCAACCATATAGCATGACGTGCCAAATATGCAAATCTCATCTCGTATTAGGTCACAATCATACCCTCATGGTGTAGCTGCTCAAACTTCTTACACAACTCCTCTTCGCGAGTCTATGGGACAAACTTCTCTAAGAAGGCAACTAAGAACTCATGCCATGTAAGTGGCACACAACTCATAAGCGTGCCACCATCTATAGGCTACCCCTGTCAGCTGAAAATAGTAAATGCAGCCCCACTAGTGTCCGAAAAACCCGCTTTGCGAAGAATCCACTAACACTAGTCGAGAAAATCTTGAGCATCCTCCGCGCTCTCCGTTGAACTCTGGAGGCATAAGCCTCCCATGCCGTTCCAAACTCTTTTGCTCCTCATCACTCAGAACTGGACCAACCTCGGCCCGAGCAGCAACACTTGACTGAACTAGTAACACCCCTAGTGTCCGATGACCCTAAGCTAGCTGCTCTAGAGTATGGGCGGTAGGAGTCTGGGCACCTCTCCAGACCTGTGAGGTAGCTGGTGCAACTAGGAATGAAACCGCCTGAGCTAGACTCGTGCGCACAGTCAAAATCTGAACCAAAGCCTCCTGAAGGCCAGGAATAACAATAGGCACCGTCAGTGTCTGAGTTGGTCCCCCCGGCTCAACAATATCCGAAACCTACTCCTTAGCTGGAGCAACTGGTGGCTCCACAAGCGCTACCCTAGCTGTAGTGCAGTCCCAGCCTCTTGCGGCCCTAACTGGTAATTTGGTGGTCGTCCGCCTGATCCGATCACATGTGTCCTCACCATTTGTGAGAGAATAGAAGAGTCAAGGTTCAAATTCGGAAATAATAATTCTGCACCCCAAGAATGCATGAAAGTAAAGTTATACCTAAGAGTTCGCTAGCCTCTCGAATATAAGTACAGACGTCTCCGTACCGAGCCGCAAGACTCAATTAGACTAGCTCATGATTCATAAAACCTATGAACCTAAGGCTCTGATAACAACTTGTCACGATCAAAAAATCCCAACCAGTCGTGATGGCGCCTAACACACTTGCTAGGCAAGCCGGATATAACCATAATGAAGAAAAAATAGCAGAAATAACATAATTAACATCAGTCTAAACGTTAACATAGCATAATAATAATACCAATACATGGAAATCTCCCAAAACTGGTAAATACAGAGTCATGAGCTCTAAGACGAAAAGAAAATACAAGTCTGAAAGCTAAATAACAACACTATCTGAAATAAGGACAACAGTACAATATGGAAAGAGATGCCAAGACTTCGGTTGAGGAAGAAACTCTACCGCGCCTCTCGATGATCAACTCAGCTAGTAAACTCCACTATTTGGTGACTTGGTTTGACACCTGGATCTACACAACTAAGTGTAGAGTGTAGCATGAGTACAACTGATCCCATGTAATCAATAAGTATCATAACTAACCTCGGCAAGGTAAAAGCAAGAATTATAAATGATACTTTCTGTAACCTGTATAGTTAAAAATTTTAACAAGCACAAAACAAAAATAGGATCAAATCATGAAATCACGGATAAAACCACCTTGGTGCCGGCAATTACTCAAGTACACTACTTAGTCAATGATCCAGCATATAGAGATGATATGCAAGCAAATCAGGTAAATAATCATGGAAATTGCAAGTAAATATGAAATGCGATAACCAAACAACACTAGCCAAAATTTCCTCAAAACTTCCAATACAGTACCAAACCATTGATAACTTTTTCTTTTTTTTTTTTGGTTAATAGGATATTTTATTTAAATCAGTTAGGTAAAATATACAAAAAGGGAGGGGGACATGAACCTTACCTCCCCAAAGAAGTAAATGCACCTATTCTTATAGTTACAAAAATACAAAAGGTGTCCATTAGGTACTAAGTGTGTTCAACCTAGGTTAAAGTAATGTGTATCTATCTTATATGAACGATAGATAAACATCTGTACAAAATCAAAGTGGAGTGCTTCCAGGTCTTCCGTTCTGTTCATATGTAGTTCTGTTTCTGATTCATTGATGATGATCCCTTGAAAGTTGCTTTGTTGGTTGTTGCTCTCTTTGACTGTGATGTGAAGCTTGTTGTTTTTATAGGTAGGAGGTAATTGATGCAATTGCATTAGTATATACAATTGCATAAATGGCCTACTCCTATGTGAACAGCTTGCTGCTGTAATGTTTGGATTGTTGAGGCTGCTGTTTGTTCTCTGTTCATGGGTGTCTCTGCTGCTTCTGTTTCTTGTGTGGGAGTTCAGGGTGTGGCTGCTGTATTCCTTCTGTTTCCTGTTGCCATTGATTGTTTTTGTCTGTAAGAATTTCTTATACCAGCCTATTACACCTCCAGGTTGAGCATGATAACATGCTAATACCACTGAATAGTGCTTTAGGCTCGTATGAGTATTCTTATCTTTTTCAGAGCTGTGTGTATGGGCAAAAAGGCTGGTGCTTGTGTGTGTCTGAGATTGTCCGTCTTCTTCCTTGCAATATGTCTTTATTTTCCTTGTGTGCTTGAAATCCTGGAAGTGGTGTCCTTTGGTAGCAAAATCTTTAAGTCCTTGATGTTGCTGCCTCTGCTGATTGGTGTTGCTGGATATATGAGGTTTTGCCATGTCTGTGGGGGATTTGATATTGCTGTATCTGCTGCTTATCTTTTGCTTAAGAGTGTCTCTGCTGCTGCTGCTTCTTGAGTGGGAAATCTGCTTGCTTCTGCCATCTGTGCTAATGTTGATGCTGTTGAGTTGTTGAAAGTGTGATTGCTGCTTGCTTTACTGATGTTTTCTATTTTTTGTCTTGGCTTCCTTTGTGATGATTTTGTTGAGTTTCCCCTGTTGCCATTGTGTTCCATTGTCTGAAAAGATTGCCTATACAAGTCTATCACACCTCCAGATTGAGCATGGTAGCATGCTAATACCACTGAATAGTGCTCTAGAATCGTATAGATATTCTTCTCAGTCTCAACAATATGTGTATGTGAAATCAGAACTGTGCTGGTGTGTGGTTGGGATTGATCTTCTTCTTCTTTGCAGTAAGTTTTATCTTTCTTTGCAAGTATGTATTCATCAGAAAGGTGTCCTCGAGTCGAATCAGTAGTGCATTTCTTTGATTTCCTTCTTCTGTGTCTTGTCCTTGAGTCTGTGCATGTTCCTGTCTTTTCCTCCCTTCCAGTGGAATGAGTAACTTGTACTAATACCACCAGCTGGAAGTTCGTCAAAGAGTAGGATATAGATATGCTTTTACTACCTGCAGAGATGAAATCNCTTCTTCCTTGCAATATGTCTTTATTTTCCTTGTGTGCTTGAAATCCTGGGAGTGGTGTCCTTTGGTAGCAAAATCTTTAAGTCCTTGATGTTGCTGCCTTTGCTGATTGGTGTTGCTGGATATATGAGGTTTTGCCATGTCTGTGGGGGATTTGATATTGTTGTATCTGCTGCTTATCTTTTGCTTAAGAGTGTCTCTGCTGCTGCTGCTTCTTGAGTGGGAAATCTGCTTGTCTTCTGCCATCTGTGCTAATGTTGATGCTGTTGAGTTGTTGAAAGTGTGATTGCTGCTTGCTTTACTGATGTTTTCTGTTTTTTGTCTTAGCTTCCTTTGTGATGATTTTGTTGAGTTTCCC
The DNA here is from genome assembly GCA_002018475.1 of Nicotiana obtusifolia. Classification (NCBI taxonomy): domain Eukaryota; kingdom Viridiplantae; phylum Streptophyta; class Magnoliopsida; order Solanales; family Solanaceae; genus Nicotiana; species Nicotiana obtusifolia. The sequence goes on from MCJB01048705.1 coordinate 24,817, forward strand.
TTGTTGCCATTGTGTTCCATTGTCTGAAAAGATTGCCTATACAAGTCTATCACACCTCCAGATTGAGCATGGTAGCATGCTAATACCACTGAATAGTGCTCTAGAATCGTATAGATATTCTTCTCAGTCTCAACAATATGTGTATGTGAAATCAGAACTGTGCTGGTGTGTGGTTGGGATTGATCTTCTTCTTCTTTGCAGTAAGTTTTATCTTTCTTTGCAAGTATGTATTCATCAGAAAGGTGTCCTCAAGTCGAATCGGTAGTGCATTTCTTTGATTTCCTTCTTCTGTGTCTTGTCCTTGAGTCTGTGCATGTTCCTGTCTTTTCCTCCATTCCAGTGGAATGAGTAACTTGTACTAATACCACCAGCTGGAAGTTCGTCAAAGAGTAGGATATAGATATGTTTTTACTACCTGTAGAGATAAAATCAGAGTAGAGTCCAGTTTTGTCTTTTTTGGTGTTTTGTAGCTCCTCTGGAAAGATTGATGAGTTTTCTGTAGCTCGGCAGCATCATTGTCCCTTGAATGGTCTTCCATTGGCATGAAGCTGGCAGTGATCTGCTTTGTCCAGTTGTGTGGCATGAGGGTGAGTAGAGGTATCCTTCCAACTGTCATAGGGTCGATCAGTGGCATGAGACTGGAGTTCCTGGGCAGCATGTTCATGTTGACTGTTAAAGTCTTTTTCTCGACACATGTACTCGACACTTGCTGTTTTTTGATCCAGACTAGTTGCATATTAAGGTCAAGCAGTGGCCTGAAAATGGAGTTTCTGGGCAGCATGTTCATGTTGGCACATGTACTCAACACTTGCTGTTTTTTGGTCCTATTCAGTTGCACATTTCCTTGAGGTACTAGTCCAGCTTTCCTTATGATTTTTCCTTCAGAAGCAGCTTTGCTGGCTAGTAGGGCTCTCAATGTTGGAGATTGATCTTTTAAAAACTGTCCTTTGTTTTTGAAACCTCTGTTGATTATGATTTCCTTAGAAGACCATATCATGTTGCTTTCATCCTTTGCTTGTTGCATCTTGCACCATCCTGCATTAACAAAAGAAAATTCATCAGTATGATGTGAGTGAAAATATGTGAAGTCTATTGTTGGGGTCTCTCCTCTCCTTCTGTCCTTCATTTTCATTATTTCTGATCCTTTGCTATTTTAACTCTTAGGTAGGGGCGTTGTGACTTATCATCATTTAGGATTTTCTTTGCTCCCCTATCTAACTGATTGAAATGAAGATATTCAAGTCTTTCTTCATCCAGTGCCAGATTTGCTATGTAATCTGCCAGTTTGTTTCCTTCCCTGTATATGTGTGAGGTGGTCAAAGTGAAGGCTTGGCTGAGGTGAAGGATTTCCTCTATTTGATCCATTATGCACCATGGGGGTTTCCACTTGCCGTTTATTATGTTATTCATTAACATGGAATCTGTCTGTAGCCAGATTTGTTTGTAGCCCCGAGTCAAGCAGTATCTCAGAGCTTCCTTGATGGCTGTTGCTTCTGCTTTTATGTTTGTTCCTTCTGGAATCTTTGTGCCCATTGCATATATAAGGTCCCCTGCTTCATTTTAGAGTATCGGTCTAGCTTCTTTGAGGAATGTATCTTGCCTTATTTTGTCTGGAGGAATTACCCCTTAGGATTTGAGTCATTTGTGCTAATTGTGTCATGTGAAGGCTGTGAATGCGAGATAACGATTCCGTGATCAGGCTTTTGTGGAAATTTGACCGTTTAGGACTCTTAGGTTCTTATGTTCATTAGATATGAAGTTGTTTTGTCATATTAAATCCCTCATTTACTAAATTCACCCTTACTTGTCTTATTTGGAATTAATTGCTTTATGTTCTACTCTTATTGCCGATTAAACTCTTATGTGCCTTAACTGAAGTTGTTGCCTCTTTTATTGCCATGCTATCCTTTTCGAAATTGCTTATCCTTAAATGAAGTTATTATTATCTTTTCCGTAATTGTATATCCTTAATTAAAGTTATTATTATCTTTTCCATAATTGCTTATCCTTTAATTGAACTTGTTGTATCTCTTTCATAATTGCTCAACCTTAATGAAGTTTTGTTATCCCTTTTCATTGTTGGCTTATCCTTATGTGGAATTATCGAGTCATGTTATCTCTCTTATCGTTGAATTGTACTTTTGTGGAATCATTGCTACACATTATCTCTTCCTTGTTGAGCTATTCTTGTTGAGATCATTATTCATTGTTGTGTCTTTCTTTGTGCGCCCGTTCTATCTTTTCTTTTTGTTCTGAAGTATCTAAATTGATTTACTTGTCGTATTCTCTTGTTATTGTTGTTGTTGCTGTTGTGTTCAGTGTTGTTGAGCCGAGGACTATGCGTGGTTATGATATTGAAACTGTATTGAGGAAATGTTGTGGCATATGGGCACATATTGTGAAAGTCATTTTATTGAGTGTTATGTTTTGGCACTCGTGCTATTGTCGGGAGGATTGTTCGGTCATTTGCACGAGGTTTCTGCCGTTGTTGTTACTATTGATAGGCATATGGTGGTATAAGGTCTGGGTGTTGAAACGCATGCAGTGAGATAAGGTGGGCTTGATACGCGTGGATAGTAGGGGAACTACTAGAAGCCATGCGGTGTGATAATGTGGGCTAAAACACGGGATGCAATTTCGGGAAAAACGATTTTGCAAACTAAATGTAAAGGCTCCCGCGATGATATAAGGAAATATTGTGATTCATTTTGTGATTTGAGACTACGAGGCGGTACCTCAGTAGTGGCTCTTGTTGTCAATTTCCCTTTCTTTTGTACTTGTCTTTGATTGTTGTTTCCTTAGCATACTGCTAAATGTCTTTCTCCTTATTGCACTGTTTTCTTAGTTCTTTGTAGCTAATCTTATTGTACTATTCGTTGTTTCAATTTCATTGTTGTGTTTATTACGCTGTATACTTTGTGGTGATCGTTTCTTATGTGTCATTCATTGTCTCGACTCTTACTTGTTGACTTGAATTGTGGTAGAACACTTGCACAAGCATACACGTATAAACCACCCATATCGGTCTAAGAAGAAGAATCCTGATGTTTTGACCATTTACATGTACTCGCGTGTTCTTGCCTTATGTGTGAAAGTTATCCTGTTGGCACGTGAGTTGTTCGTGTAGTCATGAGTCATTATTATTGTTGGCACATGAGTGGTCTATGCGGATATTAGATATTGACACTCCTTTGGCATGTGAGTCGTCCGTGCTATTATGAATTCTAATGTGAGCACAAGATGCCAAGTGATTAGGGTTCGCGAATTAGGACCTGTGATGTGTCATTTTGAGGTTTGGTACCTCGTGGAAATTCTTGAATAAACCTAGTGTGAGAGCGGTTGTTCCTATTGAGTTATCACTTGTTTTCCTTTATTTGGTTTCACCAGATTTGAATTGCGTGCAGCTTACTCTACAGTGTTATTACCTGTTGTGTCTTGTTGGTAACTGTTGCTTTTAGTACCTATTACAAACATTGTATTATTATTGTCATTATGCCTAGATTTATATTGATATTGTTCCCTATTAGTTCTACATTTATACTTGTCCAGGTTGTCTAGTCTAGTGGGTGTCTTGACTGTTCCTCATCACTACTCCACCGAGGTTAGTCTTGATACATACTGAGTACTGCTGTGGTATACTCATACTGCGCTCCTTCATATTTTTTTGTGCAGATCGAAGTGCCCCGGATATTGTTGATTATTAGCTAGCTGGTCGAGCATTGTTGTGGAGACTCAAGGTAAACCTATCATCGAATTTGTAGGCCTCGGAGTCACCTTCTAATATTGTATTGTACTGTTTAATTCTCTTCTGAATAGTTGTATTTAGGGATTTTCTAGCAAACTCAGTAGTGCTCATGACTTGTGCTACCGTTTTTGGGATATTATATCACATTGGAAATGTTGGCTTCATTTAAAAATACCTGATTTCTGCTTAATTGTTCTGTTGGTTAATTTTTATTATTTAATTCAGTTAGTGTTAAGCTTACCTAGTCGTAGAGAGTAGATGCCATCACGGCATCGTACGGAGGGAAATTAGGGTCGTGACAAGTTGGTAACAAAGCTCTAGGCTCATAGGTGCTACGAGTCATAAGCGAGTTTAGTAGAGTCTTGCGGATTGGCATGGAGACGTCTGTACTTATATTCGAGAAGCTATGAATCTATTAGGACAATTTCACTTCTTTCATCCTATCGTGAGAGTTTATTGATCTTGGAGTTTGAACCTTTGTCATTCTATTCTCTCACAAATAGTGAGTACACAAGCTGCAATTATCGATGACACTGCCCCTAGAGCCGGTATTGCTAGGGGTTGGGGTAGAGGCACAGGTCGGGGAGGAGCACGTACCGCAGCTAGAGCACCTATCAGAGAAGCAGTTGAGGAGCTGCCAGTAGCTCCGGTTGGGGACAGGCACCGGAGGCGCCTGTTGCTACCCCGTGACTTCAGGATATTTTTGCAAAGTTCCTTAGCATGTTTGGTACATTAGCTTAGGTGGGGTTGATTCCGGTTGCACCAACTACTTCACAGATGGGGGGAGGAGCTCAGACTCTCGCAGCCTACACTCTAGAGCAGCGAGTCATGTTGGTCAGGTTCCAGGTGTCATGCTGACACAACCTGTTATCCTAGTTCCACCCGTGGTTAGGGCAGCAACATCTGAGGAAGAACAGCTCAGACTTGCAAGGTTCTAGAAGTATTACCCTCCCACTTTCAGTGGTTTGGCTCCATAGGATGTTCATGGGTTCCTAGGGGAGTTCTACCGTATTCTCTGCACTATGGGTATTGTGGAGACGAGTGAGATTGCTTTTACTATGTTCCAGCTTAAGGGAGCGGTACACCGGTGGTGGCGAGCGTGTGAGTTGGATAGTCTGGCCGATACAGTTTCACTTTCATGGACTCAGTTTTCAGAGGTGTTCTTGAGAGAGTTTGTTCCTCAGACCCTTCAGGAAGTGTGGCATGCGAAGTTTGAGCAGCTGCGCCAGGGCACTATGTCAGTATTAGAGTGTGATTTGTCCAGACATGCACCTATTTTGATTTCTACAGTCAGAGAGTGAGCCCACAGGTTCATTGAGGGGGCTCAGTCATGATATCTGGTTTAGCATGGCTCGGGAGTTGGAGTCGGATTTTCTAATTCGGCAAGTAGTAGAGATCGGCCGCCGATTAGAGGGCATGCGGGCTAGGAGTGAGAGGGAAATGAGGCTAAGAGGTCTCATAGGCTGGGAGGACCTACTAGTCTCTATTTTGGAGGCAGGGTACGTCATGGTAGAGGTTTCGTGGGTCAGGCAGTCCAATTTTCACTTTAGGCTTCGTACGGTGTTTTCAGGTACCCATGGGTCTCAAGGTACCCGTACAGGACAGCTTCCACAACCACGTCAACAGAGCGGTTGCTTTGAGTGTGGAGATACCAGCCACATGTTGAGGTTGTCCCAGACTCCAGAAAAATGTGTCACAACGAGGTATTCAGATTATGAGTTCTGCTCTAGTTGCTGGTATTCTTGCACCGGCAGCTTAGGGTACATGTCAGGTGAGCAGAGGGCGCCCAAGAAAGGGAGGCCCGGCCTATTGATGTGCTTTCTACAGTAGGGTTGAGGTTGCTGCACCAGATGATGTTGTACATGTATGTTTTCGATTTATTATAAAGGAGTATTATTCATATTTTGTTTCGGTTCTGTTTATCGAGGTGGGTCCTCCTATTTTACTTCACATATGGGTGAGCTTCATGATTTTACTCCACTTATGTGTTTACCCTTGTTGGGAGATTCTATAGTGGTAGCCCGTGTCTGTCATTTTGTTTTATTCATTATTGAGAGCTATGAGACTAGAAGTGGCTTTTTATTACTCATTTCGGTAGGTTGGTTACGATTTGTGGTTTAGATGCTCTACTGGTGTTGGAGTTCAATATGTGTTGTGATTTTGCTGGCAAAATTGAATTAGAGGAAGGTTTCCATTGGTAGAGCTGAGGATGGGATCCTTGCGTTTTCATATGGTTGATATGTTGAATCGGGCTACGTGCCGCGGTGGAAGTTAAATCAGGATAAGATCCGTGTGATTAGTTCATGTGTTTTGATTCTCCCTTGTGAAACTGATTCGTAGTATGGTACTGATAGGGAATTGTGCCTATCGGGCTTGTTTGATAGTTCTCTTTTGTGTCTCTCCTTGTACATTTAGTTGTATTTGCATTGTGCTTATGAGGTTTTAGCTTGCGAGGTGTGTGCCCGGGTGGCGTTAGATGTGACTTGTTGATTCGGGCGAATAGCTATGATGTCTTCATGTTTCTTGCATCGTTGTCAGTGTTGTGAAGGTTTGGAACAGGGTTCTAGCGGTTATGAGATTAACTGCCGGTGCTGGGTTTGATTATGGACAACTATTGTGATCAGAAATGTTGTTGGACTATGTGTAGTGCGTTACGTCGTGTGGTCGTACCTTGTGGGTGTGGACATAATTTGTTGCAGCTGGTTGAGGTTGGTACCGTGTGTTGATGTAGGAATCAGATCTTTTGGGAAACAATCAGATGGTGAGAAATTTGGTTCTAAGGCCTATTAGTGTGGGGGGAAGAGATAATCTTCAGTTGAGGTGGTGTTGTCGGGCCTATGTGGATTGGGGTGACGTGGGATCACTCTCGAGTGTATGTAGGGTAAGTACATTTAGTGATTTGAGGACTTTGGAACGATGCTTGAAACGTTCGAGGACGAACATTTGTTTAAGAGGGGGAGAAAGTAACGACCTAATCAGTCGTTTTGAGAATTAGCATTCCCTCGGCGGCGTAAGGTCTCAACCAGCTTTGTGTTATGTGTTATGACTTGCGTGTGTGGTTGAGTTCGGATTTCAGATGATTCGGGATTTAATTGGAAGAAGGATTTTTATTTTAGAAGCTTAAGCGGGAAGAGTTGACCGGAGTTTTGACTTTTTTGTAGACGGCTGCGAATTGGCATTTTGATAATTCCAATAGCTTGGTATGGTGATTTTGGACTTAGGCGTGCGTCCGGATTTGGATATGGAGGTCCGTAGGGTATTTCATGATTTTTGGCGAAAATTGGAAAGTTGAAGTTTTGGAAGATTAAGAGGTTTAACTAGGAGTTGACTTTTTTGATATCGGGCTCGGATTGCGATTCTGAGAGTTGGATTAGCTCCATTATGTCATTTGGGACATGTATGCAAAATTTGACGTCATTCCGGGTTGATTTGATATGTCTCGGCACAAATTTTGGGAGTTGGAAGATTTGAAAGTTCACAAGTTCGATTCGAGGTGCGATTCGTAGTTTCGACATTTTTTAATGTGATTTAAGGCCTCGAGTACGTCCACATTGTGTTATGAAACTTGTTGGTATGTTCGGACGGGGTCCTGGGGGCACCAGTGTGTTTCGGACTAGTTTCGGATCATTTGGATCATGTTGAGAGAAGCTGGTTTGGGCAGGGGTCTGGTGCGGTCGCACTTGCATACCCCTGGGCACAGGTGAGTTGATTGCAGGTGCGGAGGAGAAGGGGCGTAGATGCGGAGCAAGGCTGGAAGAAGGAAGACCGCAGAAGCAGATATTTGGGCGCACCTGTGCATTCGCAGGTGCGGGATGCTGAGCGCAAAAGCGCACGCGCAGAAGTGCATATGCTGTTGCAGAAGCGACTTTTCTGAGGCAACGCATTCCGTAGAAGCGGATAAATTTCCGCAGAAGCAGCCGTCGCCAGAAGCGGCCGTCGCAGAAGCGACCTGCTGACCTCAAAAGCGGGATCCATGTGCAAAATCATATATTTAGAAGGGTTTGAGGAGTTTATTTTTTTTGAAGTTTACACCTCAGCTTTGGGAGATTTTTTGTGGGTTTTTCAAGTATCATTGGGATAAGTGTTCATTACTCGAATCTTATTATATTTCATGAATCCATTGTTATCTTCATCATTTAATTAATGAATTAAGTTGCACATCAGGTTCCGATGTGCAGGCCTGGGGGTTTACTTTTGGGTTTACTTTTTAGTTTTGATGAAAGATCGAAGCTTTATTATCTAGAATCGTTTCCTATGAGTTTTATTTATGATTAGAAGTTATTTTGGTTAGATTTAAGCCGTCCGGAGGTTGTTTCATTTGAGAAGGTCATTTTAGAGTATCGGTCTAGCTTCTTTGAGGTAAGTATCTTGCTTAACTTTGTTGGTGGGGGGGGGGACTACCCCTTAGGATTTGATTCATTTGTGCTAATTATGTCATGTGAAGGCCGTGTACGCAAGGTGAAAAGTACATTCTCGGGCTTATTTGTGGAAATTTGATCATTTAGGGCTCTTATGTTCTTATGTTTATTAGATATGAAGTTATTTTGTCATGTTTAATCCCCCATTTACTAAATTCACCCTTACGAGTCCTATTTGGAATTAATTGCTTCATGTTCTACCCTTATTGCCGATTAAACTCTTATATGCCTTAACTGAAGTTGTTGCCTCTTTTATTGCCATGCTATCCTTTCCGTAATTGCTTATAATTAATTAAAGTTATTATTATCTTTTTCGTAATTGTCTATCCTTAACTAAAGTTATTATTATTTTTTCCGTAATTGTTTATCCTTAATTCAACTAGTTGTATCTCTTCCTTAATTGCTCAACCCTTAAATGAAGTTTTGTTATCCTTTTTCAATGTTGACTTATCCTTATGTGCAATCTTCAGTTCATATTATCTCTCTTATCGTCGAATTGTACTTTTGTGGAATTATTGCTACACATTATCTCTTACTTGTTGAGATATGCTTGTTGAGACCATTATTCCTTGTTGTGTCTTTCTTTGTGCGGCTCGTTCTATCATTTTTTTGTGTTCTGAAGTTCCTGAGTTGATTTAGTTGCCGTATTCTATTATTATTGTTGTTGTTATTGCTGTTGTGTTCAGTGTTGTTGAGTTAGGGCTATGTGAGATTGTGATATTGAAACTGTTTTGAGGAAATGTTGTGGCATATAGGCACATATTGTGAAAGTCATTTTATTGAGTGTTATGTTTTGGCACACGTGTTATTGTTGGGAGGATTTTTCGAGTGTTTGCACAAGGTTTCTGCCGTTGTTGTTACTATTGATACGCATGCGGTGGTATAAGGTCTGGGTGTTGAAACGCATGCGGTGAGATAAGGTGGGCTTGATACGCATGGCTAGTAGGGGAACTACTAGAAGCTATGTAGTGTGATAAGATGGGCTAAAACGCGGGATGCTATTTTGGGAGAATGATTTCAAACTAAATGCAAAGGCTCCCGTGGTGATATAAGGAAAGATTGTGATTAATTTTGTGATTTGAGACTATGAGGCGGTACCTCGGTAGTGGCTCTTGCTGAAAATTCCCCATTCTTTTGTACTTGTCTTTGATTGTTGTTTCCTTAGCATACTGTTAATTGTCTTTCTCTGTATTTGCTTAGTTTTGTGTAGCTAATCTTGTTGTACTATCCGTTGTTTCAATTTCATTGCCGTCTTTATTACGCTGTATATTTTGTGGTGATCATTTCTTATGTGCCATTTATTGTCTCTACTCTTACTTGTTGACTTGAATTGTGGTAGAACACTTGTACAAGCATACACGTAAATAAACCACCCTTATCGGTCTAAGAATATGAATCCTGATGTTTTGACCATCTACATGTACTCCCGCGTACTTGCCTTTTGTGTGAGAGTTAGTTGGCACATGAGTTTTTCATGCAGTCATGAGTCATTATTATCGTTGGCACGTGAGTGGTCCGTGCAGATATTAGATATTGACACTCCCTTGGCACGTGAGTCATTCAAGCTGTTATGAATTGTATTGTGGGCACAAGATGCCAAGTGATTAGGGTTCACGAATTGGGACCCATGATTTTTGATTTTGAGGTTTGGTACCTCGTGGAAATTCTTGGATAAACATGGTATGATAGCGGTTGTTCCTATTGAGTTGTCACTTGTTTTCCTTTATTTGGTTTCACCAGATTTGAATTGCGTGCAGCTTACTTTACAGTGTTATTACCTGTTGTGTCTCGTTGCTAACTATTGCTTTTAGTCCCTATTACAAACATTGTATTATTATTGTCATTATGCCTAGCTTTATATTGATATTGTTCCCTGTTAGTTCTACATTTATACTTGTTTATGTTGTCTACTACAGTGGGTGTCTTGACTTTTCCTCGTCACTACTCCACCGAGGTTAGTCTTGATACTTACTGGGTACCGCTATGGTGTACTCATACTACACTTCTACATATTTTTTGTGCAGATCCAGGTGCCTCGGATATTATTTATTATTAGCTAGCTGGTCGAGCATTGCTGTGGAGACTCAAGGTAAACCTGCCATCGTGTTCGCAGGCCTCGGAGTCACCTTCTGATATTGTACTGTACTGTTTAATTCTATTCTGAACAATTCTATTTAGGAATTTTCTAGCAAACTTAGTAGAGCTTATGACTTGTACTACCGGTTTTGTGATATTATATCACATTGAATATGTTGTCTTAATTTAGAAATACCTGGTTTCTTCTTAGTAGTTCTGTTGGTTAATTGCTGTCATTTAATTTAAGTGTTAGGCTTACCTAGTTGTAAAAACTAGGTGCCATTACGACATCCTACGGAGGAAAATCGTGGTCGTGACATGATGATAGGAGTAGTTGTCAACTGGAGCTTCAACAATTCAAAAGTTTTCATGCAATCATCATTGAAATTAAACTTGGCATCCTTCTCTAGAAGCTTGCACAATGGGTTCACCACTTTAGAGAAATCTTTGATAAAGCACCGGTAAAATCCCACGTGGCCCTAAGAAACTCCGCACACCCTTCATAGAAGTTGGGTTGGAAGCTTAGAAATCACCTCAATCTTTGCCTTATCAACTTCAATTCCATTCCTTGAGATTTTATGGCCAAGTACAATATCTTACTCGACCATGAAATGACATTTCTCCCAATTGAGCACATCTAGCCAACACTTTGTCTAAATTTGCAAGGCAATCATCAAAAGAATCTCCAACCACCAAGAAGTCATCCATGAAAACTTCAAGGTAGTCCTCCACCATGTTTGTGAAAATAACCATCATACACCTTTGAAAAGTCGCTGGTGCATTGCACAAACCAAATGGTATCTGCTTGAAAGAAAAAGTACCATAGGGGCATGTAAAGGTTGTTTTCTCTTGATCTTCCGGAGCAATGACAATTTGGTTGTACCCCGAGTACCCTTCAAGAAAGCAATAGAAAGTACGGCCGACCTATCTATCAAGCATTTGATCTAAGAAATGAAGTAGAAAGTGATCCTTCCTTGTGACTTTTTTGAGCTTGCAATAAGCCATACACACCCTCCAACTGGTCACTGTTCTTGTTGGAATTAATTCATTCTTGTCATTGGTGACCACCACGCCCCCTTCTTTGGGACACATTGAACCGGAGAAGTCCATGAACTATCCGATATGGGGTAAACAACCCAAGCATCCAACCACTTGATAATCTCCTTCTTGGCAACTTCTTGCATAGCCCCATTGAATCTCCTTTGATGTTCAATATATGGTTTAGCGTCATCCTCCAACTTGATCTTATGCATGCAAAAGGCGGGGCTTATACCTCGAATATCCGCCAGTGTCCACCCAATAGCCTTCTTTCTCTTTTGTAGCACTGCCAATATGGAATCTACCTGTACGTTAGTCAAACAAGAGAAAAGAATAACTGGTAAAGTAGAACAAGAGCCAAGAAATTTATACCGAAGATGTGGATGCAATGGCTTTAAAACTAAGGTAGGAGGCTCTTCAATAGAAGGCTTTGTAGGAGGAGTCTTCCCATTTTGATGATCCAAGGATAATTATCGGGGTGCATAGTTGTACAACCCCATTCCTTGCAAAGAGTTCACACATTCCATGAAGCCATCCATCTCGTCATCATCAAAGTTGAGAAAGACGGCCTCCAAAATATCACCCACATTGATTGTAGCACTTGTATCATCAAGAATGACATCGGTCACCAAGTCTACAAAAGAACACGCCTCATTGCTATTTGGTTGCCGTATGGACTTACACACATGGAACACCACTTTTTCATCAACAACCCGGAAAGTGAGTTCTCCGGCTTCAACATCACAAAGAGCCTTCCCCATAGCAAGGAAAGGTCTCCCAAGAATAATTGGCACTTCATAATCAACCTCACAATCTAGAATGACAAAATCTACCGGAAAAATAAATTTATCAACCCGGACCAAAACATCTTCAATCACTCCCAACGACCTTTTCATGGTACGATCAGCCATTTGCAATCTCATAGAGGTGGGTCTTGGTTGCCTAATTCCCAAAGTCTTGAAAACTGAATAGGGCATCAAATTGATACTTGCCCCAAGATCACAAAGAGCTTTAGCAAACTCGACACTTCCAATTGTACAATTGCAATCACTTGATGAGTGACTTTGTTGGTCTCAAAATTTATTGACCGCTTCTTTGTCACAAAACCCTTCATAAATGTAGCATAACCGGGCATTTATTCCAAAGCTTCGACCAATGGTATATTGATTGAGAGACTCTTCATTATTTGAATTAACTTTTTGAATTGATTCTCACCATTTTGCTTGGCGAGTCTTTGAGTGTATGGAAGTGGAGGCTTAGGCAATGGTGCCTTACCCTTTTGCACTACCGGCTCCGGTATGTCAATGATGTGTTCCCTAGACGCGTTCACCTCCTCTTGAGTCTCTTCCAAACTATCATCAATATCAATCCAAACTTCCTCTATAGGTTGCACAACATTGTTTGGGACCTCTTCCTCTTGCATCACTTGATCATCATCAACAAGTTGCCTTCCACTTAAGGTGGGTGCATTCCCGCCTCTTCCACTTCTTGTAATGACAGCCATGGCATGTCCCGTATTGTTACCACCCTTTGGGTTTACCACCGTATCACTCGGTAGTGCCCCCTTAGGACGATAGTTTAAGGCTTGAGAGATTTGCCCCATTTGAACTTCTAGGTTGTAGATAGATGTGTTGTGTGAGGCAAGTTGGGCATCTGAATCGGCATTCTTTTTCATCATTTGCTTGAAAATATTTTCAATACGTCCCATCTTATTGTTTGAAGAACTTGAACCATGGTAATGATAAGGAGGTAGGTTGCTTGGTTGTTGATACATTGGGGGCCTTTGAAAATCCTACCTTCGATTGCTTTGATTGTTACTCCATCTGCCTTGATTGTTGCCTCCCCAATTTCCTTGGTTTTCCACTCCAATTCCCTTGATTGTTGTTGTTATGCCAATTCCCTAGATTGTTAGAATTCCAATTGCCATGATTGTTTTGTGGTCGCCATTGTTATTTGTTTGGGCCTTGGAAGTTGTTTCTTTGCCCTTGAAAATTGTTCACATATGGCACTTCCTCCTCTTGTTCATTATAGGAATCATCTTGCTCAAAACCACCATCATCTTGCACATAGTTGTCCACTTGAGTTTTCACTTGTGGACCCTTTGTCCTCCTCTTGTTCACCATCATATTCACTCCCTCGATAGCGTTGACTTGCTTAGGAGCTTGCACTTGATTTAGTTGGGCCTTTGCTAGTTGAGTCATGGTAGTGGTCAATTCGGAAATGGCTTGCCCATGGTCTTGCAATTCTCTGTGAAGGTGGATCATATTCGGATCACCTTGTGGAACACTGGCCCGGGATAGCCAAGTCGACCGCGTTTCCGCCATCTCATCCAAGATTTCACACGCTACTGCATAGGCATAGTCATAAAGTTCCCATCGGCTTGTTGATTCATTACACATTGGTTGGTTGCGTTAATCCCATAATAAAAGGTTTGTTGAATCATGTTTTCTGTCATATTGTTTTTGGGACAGTCCTTAACCATTGTTCTATAGTTCTCCCAAGTGTGAATTGAATGGTTCGGCAATCGTTCCAACCAATCTAAAGCTTTCCCCCGTAGAGAGAAGGGAAAAAGTCTTAGCCTTAATGTATCATCGAAAATATTAGTTTTCTTGCTCCCCCAACATTTATCCACAAAGCCCTTCAAATGTTATAAGCATTTTGAGTTGGAGCACCGGTGAAGAAACCCCGTTGCTCAAACAAAGTGAGCATCACATTGGTGATTTGGAGTTGCCTGCCCTAATACGGGGAGGACTATTGTACTAGCATAACCTTCGTTGGGCAATATCCAGTGTGGAGCTGCTCGTGGTGGAGGTGGGGGTAGAACAAGCACATTGTCATGAGGTACCCGACCTCTCCGATTGGCTTGTGGCTCATGAGGTACCTCCTCTACTTGTTCTTCCTCACCATCCAATTCCCCCAAAGGCTAATTTCCAAGCTCATTATTAGCCATGTTCGTACCTATAATTTTTCACACAAGTTAGCAACATAGAAGGGAAAGAAGATATTCCAAAAACATTCTCAAATATATGGATAACACCATTTTAGCCCCCCGGCAACGGCGCCAAAAATTAATCCACGTCCAATCCACACTCAATAATGAGTGGAAACGATCGTTGAAGAATAGTACCCAACAAGAGTCGGGGTCGATTTTCACAGGGAGTTTAGTATGGATGTTAGTGGTTTACACTTGGCAAGAGTAAATAAAATATCTAAATTGCGCTTCCAAACAAAGGATTTTGTTTTCTACTTCTGAATTACCACTAACAATAATAAACTAATGAGACGAAACTAGAGAGCGAATGATTATTTTTGTTGTTTTTACCAAATGGTTAAAATCCTAGGAATGTGACCTTCACCTAGGTGTTCGCCTAATGGGTTAAATATGTTAACACTTGTTTTATTGATCGGGGTGTATTATAGCTCTCAAATTTAAGTTACCCACTCAATGCGTCTCGTTCATAGAGTGATTTTTGCCCAATTTGGCTTTCTCAAGCCCAAATGGGTATCAAGCTAAATGGTTGATATGAGCTCAAGTAAGGTTTTCCCCATCTCTAGTTCAAACCCTTTATTTAGGTGAATCAAATCCTTAATTAACCCAATTTCTTGTTAGCCAAGATCTCCTAGACTAGGTCCTTCTTTCTCAAGTAAAGACCAAGTCAAAAAGGCATGAATTAATGTTTGCAACCATTAATTCTATAATTAAAGCATAAACAAGGCAAAAAACTCAACACCTAATGATAAACAAGTATTAAATATACCTCTAAGGTTTACACACTAGGGTTGGGTCACAACCCTAGTAAGAGTCTAGCTACTCATGGTGGAAAATGAATAAAACAAAGAAGAAATACTAATTCAACTCATAATTTAAGATTAAAATGATAAAATATGATGTTTAAAACCCAAAATAGTGTCAAACTTCCTAAAATAGCAAAATACAACAGCTACAGTTGCTCAATCTTCAAAACTTAACCTAAAAATGTGATTCCAGTCTATTTATAGTGGCCCAAAATGTGCTGGCAAAAATGCCCCTCGGGAGGTTCTACTGCCACACAATTCCATGTGCGACCACACATTGCTTTAGCTTGCAGGGACTTGGAATCTGCAACCGCACAATTTGGTCTGCGGCTACAATGCATCTTCTGCGGCCGCACAATTCTTGTGCGGTCCGCACTTTAGGCAAGGCTTCAACTCTTGGTCATGCACACTCTCTAAACATTGAATTCTTTGTCTATGTGTACCTTGTTCTACGGCCGCACAATTCATGTGCGGTCTGCACATCAACTTAAAGTTTGCTGGGCTCCTTCACTTGTTCTACGGCCGTAGATAGAATTCTGCGGTCCGCACTTTCTTCTGCGGCCGCATAAATACATCTATAGACCACACTTCTTATGTTCTGCGCCCCTTCTTTTCTTGTGAGTCGGAACACTCCTTTTTGAGTCGGGTTTCTTCATGGGAGCCCAAATTTCCAACATTCCTGCAATTTGCGCACTTTTATTAGTGTTGGGAAAATAAATCAATACTTCTGGACTAAAACAGAAGCAAAAAGGTATTAATAAGTGATCA
>MCJB01048705.1:41192-60683 GCA_002018475.1 Nicotiana obtusifolia
CTATACCCAAGAAGTTTAGGATGCTAAAGCTTGCCAAATTTGATGGGACTTCAGATCCTCGAAATCATTTCACGACCTACACTAGCGGAATCAAAGGAAACGACATGACAAAATAGAAAATCAAGTCGGTGTTGGTCCAAAAAATTTGGAGAAATGCTCACAAAGGGAGAATGAAACTAGTACTCACTCTTGCCTGAAAACTCAATTGGTTCTTTTGTAGAACTTGCAGATGAATTCATTAAGGCACACACCGGAGCCCAAAAAGTAAAAAAGCAGATCAAAGATATCTTCAAAGTTCAGCATGGATGCATAGAGATACTCTGGGACTTTATATAGTAATTTCAAAAATAATGATGTTGTTAATAGTGTCTTGGATAACTAGGCCGTGTTGATTTTTGCTAACAATTTGAACGAAATTAGTTTAGAGGCTACCAGGAAGTTAAAGGACAGCCTCCAAGAATTTTCTCCAATGACCTAGAGCGATGTATACTATCAATATAGTACCAAACTCTTACAGGAAAGAAGATAATCTGCTACCAGTCAAAGCTAATAGTAGGATAGGGAGCGAGTAATACAATGATCAATCAGAGACAACACATAGAGAATAGAGTCTGATCGGATAAATTCAAAGAGTCAGTAGTTCTCGGAAAGAATCTGAGAAGAGATTGGAAATAGGCCGGGATAGTAGAGGTACCAACCAAAAGACTGATGTTGTATCGTCCCGGCAAAGTAAAGGAGCAAGTGATCCAAGGCTTGTTAATTACAACTTTAGTGTTAGCCCCTTCGAGCTAGTAGTTGCAACTAGAGAAATAGGAGACAAAGTTAGATGGCCCAAAGCTATGAGAACAGATCCTAGAAAATAGAGTCATGAATTTTGGTGCGACTATCACAATGATGACCGGTATAAGACCGTAGATTGTAAGGCATTGTAGCATGAGGTGGCATATCTCATCAAGAAGGAATATCTCAAGGAACTGCTAATCGATAAGGGGAATCAAACCTTCTTTAAGAATCGAAACAATGAAGAGCCACCCCTAGCTCCATCGCTCAAACGCACAATTTATGTCATCTCTAAATGATCATAGGTCAGTGGCATCACGTACGCAGCTATTAAGAAGTATCCCAAGGTGTTAATCATACATGAAAAATAGAGCACGAAAATATTAATCAAGGATAACATTACCTTTGACGATGAGGATGTAGTGCCTGATATTTCTACATCATGATGCATCGGTAATCATATTAAAAGTTTTCAATGCTGATGTTAAATGTATTTTGATTAACCCACGTAGCTCCATAAATATCAGCCAAGTACGTGTCGTAGAGATTTAACTAATGGAAAAGATCATCCCAAAGGCACGTCTACTCTTTGGGATTCAACAACTACAACAAAATAATGCACGGGGAAATTACCTTGCAGCCTTCACAAAAGGTGTAGCCAAAGATACCCATTGCAGGTGATAGTTGGAGATGTGACCTGTAATTTCATCACAGGAAGACCATGGATTCACGATATGGATGCAGTACCATCTACGTTACACTAGGTAAAAAAATTCTCATATAAGTAAAGAATTAGGAAAATTAAAGGAGAGCAATGAGTAGCCCAATAATGCAACTCAATGGCTCTTGCAAACTTGCCAAAATGGGAATAGTGAATAGAAATTAAAGTAGCAGGGGTCACCAAACATTATTGAACCCTCAACTGTTTCAACAGAAGAAAGTTCAGACGTAGCTGAATAAGGGGTCCCAAAGGTTCCGGATACGATCAACAAATCTTGAAGAACCAAATGTCACCAAGTCAGCTGGAAAAGATTTAGATGCAGACATCATCTTCATTAATTTTCTGTAAAAAAGGTTTATATAGTTTTGAGAATCAAGCCCGAACTCAAAGGTAAAGTTATTGAACTTTTACGAGCTAAAGCAAATTGTTTTTCATGGTCCCGTGCTGACATGAAAGGTATACCACCAGAAGTAATGAGTCATATACTCAACATGGACCATCATCATCTACTGGTCAAACAGATAAGGAATTCATATCACTCCAAAATAAATTAATTGAAGATGAAATCCAAATTGCTAAAGGTTAGGTCAATTTGGAGGGTCAAATATCGGACTGGTTAGCCAGTATTGTGGTGGTCCCGAAGAAGAATAGAAATTAAAAGTGTTACAAAATTGATGGAAGAGGCACATATTTGACAAAGATGGCAGAGATACTTCCATAAACTCATGAACCAATAGAGGAATAGAGACATTGTGTTGGGTGATTTGGAGCACTTCGAGTATTGTAGGCGTATAAAAGTTGAGGAGATCGAGAGGGTTATTCTGAGGATGAGCAGGGGAAGAGCGATTGGGCCAGATAAAATTCTAATGGAATTTTGGAAAAACACGGTCAAGGCAAGCTTGGAGTGGCTCACTGGATTATTCAGTGTCATTTTAGGAAGGAGAAGATGCCTGAAGAATGGAGTTTGGAATACGATGATCCTTTTGTATAAGAACAATGGTGATATCCAAAACTACAATAACTATAGGGGGTATCAAGCTGCTAAGTCATACTATGAGAGTCTGGGAGATGGTGGTGGAGTTGAGGGTGGGAAGAAGTGTGTCTATTTTCGAGAACAAGTTTGGATTCATGCCGGTGCATTCAACTAAGGAATATTCACCTTGTTAGGAGATTGATGGAGCAGTACAGGGAGAGAAAGAGGGATTTGCATGTGATGTTTATCGACTTAGAAAAGGCTTACGAAAAAGTCTCGAGGGAGGTCCTGTGGAGAAGTTTAGAGGTTAGAGGTGTACCTGTTGCATACATCACGATGATTAAGGACATGAATGATGGATCTAAGACTCAGTTGAGGTAAGCAGGAGGAGAATTAGAACACTTTCCAGTTGTGAAGGAGTTGCACCAAGGATCATCTCTTAGCCTATTTTTATTTGCCTTGGCAATAAATGCACTAATGCATCATAATCAAGGGGAGGTTCCATAGTTCATATTATTTGCAGATGCCATTATACTAATTGACGAGACGCGAGGGGGTGTTAATGCGAGGTTGGAGGTTTGGAGGAAGACCTTGGAGTCTAAAGGTTTCAAGTTAAGCAGGACCAAAATAGAATACTTATAGTACAAGTTCAGTGATGTGACTGATAAAGCAGAGAAAGACGTGAAGCTTGATGCATAAGTCATCCCCAAGAGAGGATGTTTCAAGTACCTTGGATCAGTAATCCAAGAAAATAGGGAGATTGAAGAAGATGTCATACATCGTATCGGAGCGGGGTAGATGAAATGAAGGCTTACTTCCGATATTTTAGTGTGATAAGAATCTGCCACCAAAACACAAAGGTAAGTTGCACAGAGTGATGATTAGATGACTATGTTGTACGGGATAGAGTGTTGGCCAATCAAGAACTCTCATATTCAGAAGATGAATGTAACAGAGATGTGAATATTGAGATGTATGTGTGGGCATACCAGGACAGATAAGATTAAGGATGAAGTTATTCGGGACAATATGGGCGTGACCCCTATGGAGGGCAAGATGCGAGAAGCGAGGTTAAGATGGTTTGGGCATGTGAAGAGGAGAAGCATAGATACTCTAGTGAGGAAGTGCGAGAGGTTGACTTTGGCGGTTCTTAGGAGAGGTAAAGGTAGACCAAAAAAGTATTGAGGAGAGGTGACTAGGCAAGATATGGTAATGCTTCAGCTCACCGAGAACATGACGTTTTACAAGAGAGTGTGGATGTCGAGGATTATAGTAGAAGGTTAGATAGTCGAGCGTTTTTCTTATCCATACCAGTAGTACTAGTGTTAATCTTGTATTTTCATAGTCGTAAATTTCTATTACTATTTGTTGTTATTTATTTCATCTTTGTTTGAGCCGAGGGCGTACCAAAAATAGTCTCTCTAGCATTGCAAGATAAGGGTAAGGTCTGTGTATATACTAGCCTCCCCAAACTCCACTTATGGGATTCCACTGGGTTTATTGTTATTGTTGGTGTTGTTGTATGAATCTCTTCCTATCTTCAGCCAATATACACGTAATAACCACACATACTAATCTCTGAAGGTCTTGGCGTTATATACCTAAGGTAAAATTGTAATTTTAGTAAAATTTATTAGGTTATCGGTTAAATCATTAATAAAATTTGACAAGCCAAATCCCGGATCAATAACCCAATTGCTAATAACACTAAACTGTTACTGAACTATTAATCCAATAATTCAATACCAATAACCTAATAATATTGTGTTGGTTCGGACTATTAATTTTACCCGCGATATACCCTGCCCCTACTCCACTTGCTGCATATTTGATTTATTCCATTCTCTTGTACTCCACTTGCTGCACAAACGCGTCGTTTTTACCACTTTGAACCTGAATTACCTCTACTATTCTAAGAAATAAACGATCCCGAGGAAGGAAATTATGGGATATTTGATTGTTCTTTAAGCAATCTTTGGGGAGAAATAACTACAAACCTTCTCGGGAAATACAAAATTCAATAGGACGGCCCATATTTAATTATGCATTATTTTCATGATTTTTGAATAATCAATGTATAAATGATAAAGCGGCAAAGGTTTAGACTAAGGGGTACTGAACAGTTGGAGATGCAGTCGCCATAGCTTGGGCTTCGCACATGTTAGGAGACGACCTTAAGGAAGTTTCAGATTGGTTCAACTTTACGCTTCCTGTCTGTTCATTTATTACCCCTTCAATCTGTTCTCAATATCAGATACCTTGCTCTACTGAACTCTCGTCCAAAGTCAAACCATATTTTTTTGTTTTATCCGGTATCCGATATTAATATCGGGACCGATTAGAATTTTTGGATTCATACTTCTTCTAACAAGGATAATTTCATATTCAAGGTTCAAATTTAAAGCATTTTATTAAGAATAAAAGAGTACTTATCATTCCATCACAATTCGTATTTGTCTTTTAATAAACTTTCGTTCCAAGTCAAAGCTGGTGAGAAATGTATTACCAGTATATATAGTCGCACAGTTTTTCTTTCTTCTTTTTATATTTTCCTGGGCCCTCAATACCATGATGTTTAAGTGTATAGTGTAGAGCTAGTCTTAGCTACTAATGAAGTTTTAGTTAAACTGGGCTTTGCTCATTCAAAGGATTTTGTCAAAGGTACATTAAGGGAATCATTGCGTATTCTCTCTGACTGTAAGTTTTGATATCATAGCAGCACAACAAAAACGAGTTCAGAACTTAAATTTGATAGATTTAACCTTTAAAGTTTTTTGAGGTCGATTGGTTGGTAAGATAAGAGATAGTAATTTCGAAATTATTTTATCTCGCATTTGATTAAATTTTTAAATTCGAAATTAGCAATCTCGGAATTAATTTATACCACAAAAATGGGCAACCGGTGCATGAAGCTCCCTCTATCGAGATCCGGGGAAGGGCAGGACCACAATAATCAATTTTACGCAACCTTACCCTGCATTTATGCAAGATGCTGTTTTCACGGCTTGAACACGTGACCACAATTGTGGTATTATTTTATCCTATATTGATGGTGAAATAATAATTCCAAAATTACTTAATCCAGAAATAAAATACTACAAGGATAAAGATGCTCTTTTCAAGGGAAGTTTACATTAAGTACAACTTTATAGATAGTATATTGCATCATTTTCAACTAGCTATTGATTTGCATATTATGCAACATCATTATTTTATTTTATATAATTAATATATATTTAAGTTAAAAAGATTTCTCTCTACGGACATTTTCAACCTATATTAAATGAAGATTCCAAAATTTTAGCAAAATTTAATAGAATTCTTGACATTCCATAAATTTATGTAATCAAATTGACTACAATTCAAATACAATCAAATTTTACTAAAGAATCTCTAGATCCCTAAAATTAAGCCTAACCAAATTGACCCAATTCCAATGCAGCCATTCAAAAATAGGTGAAAGATGTAATCTATATACTATAGGAGTCAAATATAATAAATGTATAAAATCTGTTATAGCATATTTATCTTATGCTATTATATTATATTTGTATAATCTATACAATATGCTATATAATGTATATATGAAATTTGTTATAGTATATCCATTGCATACTAATATATGAGTATTTAAGTATATTAATTTATTATATTATTTGAGGTATATTTATTTCTTGTATAGATTAATTTAATGTATAGAAGAAATACTATATATATGTTATACGATATCCACCATATATTAAATATGTAATAATTAATATACCATTGATTATATAATGGAATATTAACATGCTAGTATAATATATGGGTATTGATTTGAGTATACTAATATATTATATTTATTAAAAATATATGTAATATAGTTCTTCACATATAATAATGGTGTATAAAATATAATATTGGAAAATTAATAGTATACACGGATTAGGTGAGAGAACTGTGAGATTATTTTGAATTTACGGGATTATGTGTTAGTTGGCATAATCCCTACTTTTAAGTTCTATTATGAGATATTTTGGACATATCAAAAGTTATATCTAATTTAATTAAAAAGTTAAAAAGTTGTAATAAAGTGTATATAAAGTAATTTTTTAAAAGTGGTTGTATTTTTTTATAAATAACTATTTAGATTGTTGTATTCCAGGTAAATTTCTCCTTTTTCAAGGCTATTCCCCTTAAGTCCTTTAAAAAATTCAAAGTTAAAATTAAAAATAAAAGTTTATCCTAACTAATTTGGTATACACCAAGCACATGTTTTATGTCCACTGAACCATACATCTCCGAATAAAATATATTCACTAATAATCCTGTCACTATTTAATTTTCTATTATAATTTTGCTATTATAATCTCGGGATAGCTTATTTTTCAACCAAATGGCTCCTTAGTATTGAACCCATTATATTTTTAAATTTATGAGTTTATTTTTATTAAATTGTCATAATTTTAGTGACTGTTTACATATGAATTTATGCTCCGCATCGAAAATTGGAGTTCAATTAAACACGTTCCAAACTTCCTATTATGATACATTCGCCCCTGACAAGCAAAATGTACTGAGTTCAAGTTTTGCCACCATTCATTAATAGAAAATATTTCTATATTTGGAGTCCGTAAAAAGAATCAGGCTTACCTATGGGACATGATGAATATACAATTTAGTTAAAAAATGCATCACCTTTTATAATTTAACCTCTAGATTGGATGGTCATGCGCAATTCAAAAGAACTCAAGATTGATGTCTTTTGCATATCTAGTGATCTTCTAAAAATGAATGCTTATAAATTTTTTTGGATAATGTCAAATCCCTAATAGTCGATTTTGCTTTTGATCATTAATTTCTTTTTAAAATTAAAATTTCATATCCAAAAGTTAAGTAAAGGAGCAATTGATCACTATTTTTAAGAATTCAAAATACGTAGCCGGTTTGAAGAATTCAGGTGAAAAAAGCTAAAACAATAGTAGTCATATAAAATGGAATAGAAGAATAATATGGTTTAAACCCAATAATTACTGCTAAATATGTACGTGTGAACAAAAATTAATCGACTAATTGACATTGTTCCGTATTCGACACTCCTTTAATCTTTAAAAGAAAAACCTACAATATACAGATCATGAGTCTTTTAAATACTTATATGCAGAAATTATTGTAATATGTCTGTTTATAATATCAGATTTAACTAATTAAGGTTGTTGTGTAGTGATAAAAACTTCTTCATCCTTAATTAAAAATTTTGATTTAAGTTTTAGATAAAAAGTCATTTTTGTTAGAAAGTATTTTACTGCCAATACCAAACTTCTATTGTGGATACTGTACCAGTCACAGAGTGGGGAAAATAATTCACAGATGTGGCTAAGGGTTGAAATTTGGTTACAGCTATTAGGAAGATAGGTGTTGCTCCATGCTTACGCAAGAAGGTCTTGTGCATGCATGACAGTGGATTACTGGTTTATTTGCTTTTGGAGTTTGAATATTATTTTAAATTTTCTGTCTCTCGTTATTTCCCCCCTTAAATAGAGGATACAACACGTGATCTAAAGTTGACATTTTTGTTTTAGAATATTTAAATTTCCAGGAAGGAAGGAGAGGTATTAATTGTTGGAATCTGGCGAACGTTCATTCCTATTAGCGTTAGGTTGCAAGAACCTTGTGCTTTCATTATACTAAACTATGTGAATGACTCGTCTTGGTCAAATCGGGAGATAATTTTGGTTTCTCTATTTAAAGATGAATTGTATTAATTAATGTCATTATACAAAAACTACTACAAACCCTGTAGTTTCCCACAAGTGGAGTCTAGGGAGGGTAAGGTGTATGCAGCCTTACCCCTACCCCTGGAAGGGCAGAGAGGCTGCTTCAGATAGACCCTCGGCTAGAGAACGACTGAAAAAGAAAAGGTAATTGCAACAAGTGGAATAATAGCAAGATAAAATAAGATTGATTCCAAGAATGCAGTCAAACTCTAGGTATTAATAGCCATCTATGGATAAAAGATATCATACTAACACTAATGCTAGCGAACTGAGTAAGACAAAGAGAAACGCTCGACTACCTACGAGTCTTCTACCCTAATCTTTGACCTCCACACCCTCTTGTCTAGGGCCATATCCTCAGTCAGCTCCAGTTGCGCCATGTCCCACATAATAATCTCTCCTCAAGACTTCTTAGGCCTACCTCTACCCCTTCTGCTACCTACCAAGGCTAACCGCTCGCACCTTCTAACTGGGGCTTCTATACTTCTCCTCTTAACATGCCCGAACCATCTCAACCTCGCCTCTCGCATCTTATCCTCCACAGGGGCCACTCCCAACTTTTCTCGAATAACTTCTTTTCTAATCTTATCCAACCGGGTATGCTCACACATCCACCTTAACATCCCTATCTCAGCTATTTTTAGCTTCTGAGTACGAGAGTTCTTGACCGGCCAACACTCTACTCTATACAACATAGTAGGTCTAACTACAACATTGTAGAACTTACCTTTAAGTATCAGCGGCACATTCTTATCACACAAGACACCGGAAGCGAGCCTCCACTTTATCCATCTTGCTCTGATAAGATGCGTGACATCTTCATCAATCTCCCTCTTATTTTGTATTATAAATCCAAGATACTTGAAACTACCTCACTTGGGGATGACTTACGTATCAAGCCTCACCTCCATATCCACTTCCTAGGTACCATTGCTGAACCTGCACTCCAATTATTCCGTCTTGGTCCTGCTCAACTCGAAACCCTTAGACTCTGGGGTCTGCCAATCATTATAAAAAAAAAAAAGAATTGACCTTACAATTATAGTTGTTGTGACCAAACGCACACGCAAGTACATTTGATCGACAGTAATAGAGTAATGAGTAGAGTATATTTTTCACAAAGACTTATGATTAACTATTAATTAAATTAACTACAATGAATTATTTATTAAGCGATCTCTCAAATTGTGATGGTTATTAACTAACTACTTCCAAAATTATAAGGAAAACAAATAAACTAGAGATCGAATGCAACAAGTAGGCAACTTGGGATAAAAATCAATGGAAGAAGCTATTCCAGGGTTATAGTTTTTCTTTTTTTCTTTTTTTAGCAAATATACTACTAGGCTATGTGCCTAGTAGCTACTATATATAAATAAAATCCCAAAATGGGTCCAAATCTTACAAGTTCAACAAATATAATCTGAAAAGAGCATACTAATGCTACATATTACAAAAGTAAACTTAACTAGATATAGGCTAACTATTACAGACTCCAAAGATCTCCAGGTGATAAATTTGCATATGTATCCACAAGCCAGTTGCAAAAACTCCAATAATAGCACCTACAAAGGTCTCACCAGGCGCCAATTTTTGCAATCCAACGGACAAGGCACGAATGAATACAACACTGCTACACCACAACAAAGAGGAGTTCATAACATCTGTAAAGTAGAACTAGCCTCATGATACACGACTCATCAAGCAGAAGCATGAGATAGTCTTGATCAACAAGAGCCCATTTATCTTGTGACCTAGTTATGCAAGACATACACAAAATACATTTGCATGTTTAGGGATATACTTCATGAATGAACAATTGAGCAGCACCTTCCCATATGTTGTCATACCATCGAAACAATGAGCATTATACAATGCTAATACCACTGAAATATAATACAAAACCATATAGTACATAAGCTGTCCAAAACAGATAGTCAAAATACTATCCAGTATCTAGCAGTTTAAGCACTCCACCCTGTTACCAAAAATAATCAAACACATGATCATATATGGTGTTTTTCTTTGCAACGACACATAAAGCCTAAAAAGCTGCCTGCTTGCAATAGTGATTCCATACGGTGTCCAACCACTTTCAGGTTGAGCATGAAATCATGCTAATACCACTGGATAGTAGTTCAACCTTATGTGAATATAACAAACATAAGAGCACACAGTAGCAGACATTATAGTTATAATATCACACATCAATCTAGGGCTTTTCTTTTTCCAACTCTAATACTAAGATTAGGAATTTGAGCCTTGTCTAAGTTGATTAGTTTCCTTCATGAGGTAGGTAGCTCAGTAAATGATTGGAATATTAATGTACCTGCAAGAGAAAACACAAGGTTAGCTAAAAAATCTGCTACTGCATTGCCCTCCCTTAACACATGTTGAAAGATCACATTGAATTGGTCCTTCATCTCCTTAATCCTCTTTACTTCCTTCTCTATACTTCAAGGTGCATCCCGTTCTCCATCTACAATATTCTTCATCACCAATGAGTCTGTCTCAATGATAAGAGGATGAAACTGTCTATCCATACAATACGGAAGTCCTTCAACAATTGCCTTTAGCTCAGCTACAATATTAGTTGACCACCCTATCTCTTCTGCCTCTGCGTATACCACATCCCCAGCATCATTTCTCACACAAAATCCATATGAACTTGGTCCAGGATTACCCTTAGAAGTACCATCAGTGTTACATTTAAACCACCTTGCATAAGGCATCTGGCATATAATTCTTTTAGTAAAAATGTACGACTTATATTCTTCAAAGGATCTAACCATATCTGGCCAAAAGTAAAGGAATGTTAGGCAGCCAATGATATCTAACTCTAGTAAGATAGTGTAGTATTTTGTTCACCTCATGCACTGCCCTATGAAATGATACTGCCCTCCTTTATGTTTCATTGCATTCCTTCTTTTCCAAAACTCCCAAGTGATAATGGCTGGAGATACTTGGAACAATGGCTTGAGTTTAGCACAACAATCAGAACTCCGCCATGTTCTAATAACCTGATGAATTTGGACCAAGTTCACCACCAATCCTGCAGCTTGTAAGAACAACTTCCACACCTTGATAGCAGTATCACTTGTAAGAAATATATGCTGAAAAGTTTCCTCTTGTGGTGGTAGGCAGCACCAACACTTAGATACAGTTAAATAGCCACCTCTTCTCCATAAATCATTCGTTGGCACCTTCCCTTTCCATAATCTCCATAAGAAGAAGGATATCTTGAATGGTAATCCTTTTGTCCATAGCAGCTTGTATTCTGGACTTGGGGGAACCCTATGCCTCAATATTTGCCAAGCACTGGTTACTGTAAGCTTGCCTGAAGGTGTTGGCATCTATTTAGGTTTATTCCAGTATTCATCAGAGTTATCAAAGCACACCTCTTACCTTATATGGTCAGCAATGTCCTCTAGGAAGTTCTTCTCGAATATCTGATCATTCCACTCATCCTCATCTCTCAATTCTGCCACCTCCTGTAAATATTCATTAATATTGAATTCCAGAGGTAATACATGATACAATGCACCAAGGCCAGTCCAATTCTCATGCCAAACACTAGTAGAACCCCTATTCATTTCCCACAAAATTTCATGTTCTACCTCTTTTATTGCCTGTAGCATTTTTCTCCACACATGGGATCCTTGTCTAAATTGCACCACAGTAGGCATCTCCTTCTTGTAATATTTGCTCCACATGAAGTTCGACCACAGTGATTTAGAGGCCCTAAATCTCCACCACAATTTGGCAACTAAGGCTTTAGACACATCAAATAGAGACCTGAATCCTAATCCTTCTTCCTCCTTAGGAAGACACAAATTTCGCCATTTGGTCCAGTGCCTACTTCTGCCTTCTTCCTTAGTACTCCAGAAAAATCTAGCAAACATCTTGTGTAAATGTTCAAGCACATTATTAGGGGGATCCAACACTGACAAAATGTGTGTAGGTAAACTTTGAAGCACACTAGTTATAAGAGTAGCTTTGCCTCCAAAAGACAGTAGTTTCTCTTTCAAAGAGTATAGTTTTGCCTTCACCTTCTTAATGAGATCATTATAGTAATCCTTCCTCCTCCTTGTGTAAAATATTGGACACCCTAGGTAAGTAAATAGAAACTTACCTTTTTGAAATCCAGTAATAGCACCAACAGAATCAACTAAGTTCCTTGCTACCTTTGTATGCATATAGTAAGAGCTCTTTGTCTTATTAATCAGCTGGCCAGGAATTTGTTCATACATTGTGAGCACTTCAACTACTTTCCCTAATGAGTAAGGGTCAGCAGAAGCAAAAATTATTGTATCATCAGCATAAGCGGAGTGGTTTAATGGATCAGTCCACTTTGGCATTTCAAATCCTATAAATCTCTTGTCCTCAAACAACTTATTCAGTGATCTTGATAGCACCTCTGTAGACAAAATGAACAATGCTGGAGACAGAGGATCCCCTTATTTCACCCCTTTACTAGACTTGAAATATCCTAAAGCTTGCCCATTGATTAGTACTGAGTACCAATTGTTTGCCAATATGTTCCATATCATGTTGATAAAATTCTCAGGAAATCCCATTTTCCTCAAAACATGCATTAGGTATTTTCAAGAAACCCTATCACAAGCCTTGGCCATGTCAACCTTTATCACAATATTAGCAGGCTTCCCTCTCAATCTTATGTCAGTGAAAATTTCATGTGTGAGCAAGATATTCTCAAATATACTCCTTCCTTTCACAAATCCAGATTGATTAGGGGATATCAAAGAAGGAAGGATCTTTTCCAACCTATCGTGTAGCACCCTAGAGATCACCTTATCGATGAAGTTGCTTAGACTTGTAGGCCTTAAGTCCGAAAACGTTTGAACATGGGGTTTCTTAGGCAGCATCACAAGGTTAGTGTGAGTGACTGATTTTAGCACTGATGCACCTCCATATTTGACATCACAACATCAAAGAACAACCAAATTTTACCATTAATATTTGACTTCACAACATCCATTCCTAACCTTCTTCGGTATCTCTGAATATGTCTACAATTCTGAAAAGGTTCCATCAATGCAACAATGAAAAAACCATGCTCTCTTTGCATATTGATCACCCTCTAAAAGGCCTGTTACGTTTTCACAGACCTTATGTTCCAAATTAAAGTCTTGATCATCATTTGTGTAGTTGTCCTACTAGGAAAGATTTTTTTAGGTAGAGGAACCTCTTTGTTTTGACTTTGTTTCCTTCCCTTTTTACCACTCTTTTCTCCAGCGCTAGGAGATAAATCTACTTCCCTTGCTACTGCCTTAAAATTTCCAGTTGTGGATTCATCACCTTCTTCTTCAACTTGCTCTTGATCATCTATTGCCTGTTGAATCTCCGTAGGTGTCTTATTGTGTGATACAATGTCGTGAAAAACTTGCATTGGAGACGTCAAAGGAATGTTGAGCTGAATATGCAATGGCTACCCAATTCCAGAAACACAAGCCATGGGACTTGGCTCAATTACACCTGCTTGATGAGGTACCATGTCATGCTGAAATTCATCTCCATTTGTCTCCTTCAACACAATGGAATTTTTATCTTCAGCTCCCAAAGATTGCTGCAACAGCCTGGATTGCAACTCATATATGGATTGCAGACCAGGGTTCACTATAGTTGTATTTGCAGAAGTTACTGTTCCATTGGGATCAAGAGGCTTGCATCCAACTGTTTGAATGTCTGACCTCACTGTATCTTGTAAAACTCTGAATCAACATTACCAACCTGTTCCCTAGCTAAAACATCCATTGGAACACCTTCAACATTGGGAAAAACCTCCCTAGTTGCACTAGGATTTACCGTTCCATTGCCTGCATTTTAGGTGTAGTTGCTGCACTTGTTCCTCCAATTTTTCCTGCATCTTTTGGCACTCCTTTATCTACTCCAGCTGGTACTATAATCTGCATATTCACCCTTTGAGAATTGACATTATCTTCATAAGTAACTCTAGTATTCTCCTCCATTAGCTCTATTTCGTCACTCCACAATGTAGAACCAGTGGTTTTAGCTCCAATTGAAACAGCTACCTAAGGTCACTTCCCATTGTTTGAGAGGGATTTTCTTGATCATTAGTTGTCACATTGATAGCCTCTGTAGGAGCACCAAATATTCTATGCACCCTAGTCCCTGTAACACTTTCCTTAGCCTCAGAATTAGTAATCCCAATTCCTTTAGGACGTGCACTGGATTTCTTTGAATTTTCCAGCTTCTTCTTCTCCTTCTCCTTGTTAGACTCGTTTAGCTTTTATTGCTTATCTTTCTCTTTTGACTTTCCGTCATCTTTGCCACTTGTAATTTGTAATACTGGTGGATTAACTTCCTCAATGTCAAGTGCATCAAATTTGTTCTTTATTGTAACTATTTCCACCTTTTTCTTTCCCTTACCATTGTCAGCTTCTTGCTCCTTTGCATCCTCGATTATGTAACTCCTATTATCCCTTTGATACCTATTCTTTCTCCTTTGCATCTATTCTTGTTTGGCAAGATTTGTGATAGGCTTTCCCAGAACTTTATCACTTGTAAGAACTTTAGCGGTAGCAGCTGCAATACCAACTACTTCCTTATCACTCCCTTGAACTTCACCAGCATCATCAAACCTCCTATGTAATTCTGGATGAATGATCCATCATTCTACTTCATTGTGCCCTTGTTTCTTGAATGTCTTATAGTATTTGGGGAGATAATCATATTTAATTTTAATCCACTTGGATTCCTCCGGCCCAATTTCATCTTCTTCTTCCACAATCTTAATTCTTTGAGGGAATTTGTCAAGCAGATTCACCTCTACTTTGGCAAAGCTAGATCTAGTTCCATTCTGTGTAGCTGAACCAACATGAAGTGGATTACCAACAACTCTATCTAATGAAAATACGAACTCCTTTCCAAAGAATTTAGGTGGCAGCTCTGGGAAACTAATCCATGCAATTGCTATCGGTGTCTCTTTATCAGGTTTCCACCGAGGGTTCCACTTTATGCATCACATTTGCCACATATATCCTTGTACCTTTAAGTAGAAAGCTGGCTTCGACCGTAGGTGCACATAATCCTTCATAAGTGACAGCTTGATTAGCACATGGCAATATAATTAGGTATATGTCAATCCTAACCGCGAATCCGTCTTGCAATGACAGGTTCAAGAACTTTCTCTGTATTTAATCTTATATGCAATCTAGAATTCTTCGATTTCAATTCTAGATTTGTAGATAGTATTTCACTGTTAATACGCAACAAAACAACTAAGCGAAGAACTATATAAACAAACTAATCTAATAAAATTAAAGTCATCAATTTAAACTTCAAACATCAATATTTATGTAGCACCCATAACCCTAAAATAAAGAAACCTAGCCACTAATATTAGTCATGCTACCAATCATGGGAATGTTTAAGAGTATTAAACTACAAGTGATAAGAGTATTAAACTACAAGTGATATTGACCAAACCTTGACTTTTGTGAATGACCCTGAAATTATATTTTGATGGCACTGATAGCTTTATATCAATATTTCGGACTAGGGCGTATGCCCGGAATTGATTTCGGAAGTCCATAGGTCGATTTGTGTAGATTTGCCAAAATTTGGCAATTTGAAGTTAAAAGGTTTGACCATAGATTGACTTTTAACTATCAAGCTCAGAACTTGAATTTGGACTTGGAATAGGTCTATTATGGTATTTAGAACCTGCCTGCAAAATTTGGTGTCATTTGGTGTTGATTTGATAGGATTCGGACGTTTAGTTGTAAGAAATTTTTGAACTTTACTTTGAAATTCATGCATTTTAGTGTTCGATTCGTAGTTTTAGATGTTTATTTTTTGTTTTGATCATGTGAGTTTGTATGATGTTTTTAAACTCGTGTTAGATGTTTGGTTTGGAGCCCCAAGGGCTCGGATGAGTTTCAGACATGTTCTAGAGTATTTTGGACTGAAATTTGCAAAATCTGGTGTCTGGTGCCTCTAGTGTCGCAATTGCGAACACCAGGGTCGCATTTGCGACCTTAGGAGGGAACCCACAGGTATCGCAATTTCGATGCCTGGGTCACATTTGCGAAGAATGTCTTAGGCTGCGCTAGGTTCGTATTCGCGATTGTCTTCATCGCTTTTGCAAGGGCAGCAGGATTCGCAATTGCGAACCCATCTTCGCATTTGCGAAGAGCTTCCCAGGACTGTCAGTGACGCAACTATGAGATTTTCTTCGCAATTGCGATAACTACAGCTTAACATAAGGGCTGGAAGTCGGGATTTCATCTCCCATTATCTCATTTTTGAACCCTAGACTCGGTAGGAGGCGATTTGGAGAGGAGATTTTCACCTACAAACATTGGGTAAGTGATTCTAATCTATTCCTAATCATATTCCATCAATATATCTTACATTTTAACATCAAATCATGTGAATCAAAGTGAAAATTTGTGAAACCTTGTCAAGTTTTTGAAAAATGAGAAATTGAGTTTTGAGAGTCGATTTGGACTCGGATTTTGAAACTAATCACGTATATGAACTCGTGGGGTCATGGGTAGTCGGCATCTACCATTCGACCCGGGTTTTGACCGGGCGAGCTCCGAGTTGACTTTTTGAGAAAAGTGTAAAGATCTTATCTTTATCTATTATAATTAATTTTTCTTGCATTGGTTGATGATATTAAGTCGATTTTGGTTAGATTTGAGCCATGTGGAGGCGAATTTTAGAGGAAAAGCTATTTTCGAGAGTTGAATTGGCCTAGTTGAGGTAAGTATCTTGCCTAACTTTGTATAGGGGAACTGCCCCTTAGATTTGGTATTTATTGATTCATTTGTGCTATATAAAAGCCGTGCGCGCAAGATGACGAGTGGGTAGACGAGTTGTGCATGGTATTTGACCGGTTTAGGCTACTTAGACTATTATCATGCTTTAATTGAAATGTCATATCATGTTCTAAATCCTCATAGTCAATCTATTCTTATTTGTGTTAGTTTATCCTTACATGCCTTAATTGACTTGTTTAACACTTGTTCTACATCCTATTGATAAATTGCTCTCATGCTTTAGTTGAACTTGTTTTCCTCTTATTTGATACATGTCATCCCTTTCATTGTTGATTATCATTACTTGAATTCATTGTACGTGTTATTACTAGTTATCTCTTTCGTTGCCATTATTCTCATTCGAAGTCATGATTCCTTCCATTGTGAGTTATTGGTATTTAGTTCGTAGTTACACGTTATCTTTCTCATTGTTGAGTTATTGGTGTCGAAGTTGTGAAAGCCGTATCATTTTGAAGCAAAGTTGAAAATTATTGAGATACCTTTCTTGTTAAGAATTTTACATCTATTGTTATTATTGATATTCTTGTACACGTTGTGGTGGAGCCATGGGCTATTGTTTTGGAAACATTGATATTATTGTTGTTGGCAAGTTGTGATATATAGGCATTTGTGGTGCGAATTGTTATTGTGATGTGATATTGACGCGCATGCGGCGGTATAAGGCTTGGGGTTAATGTGCATGCAGCGGTATAAGGTAGGACTTAGGTGCATGTTGCTTGTAGGGGAACTACGTGAAGCCACACGTCGGCATAAGGTGGGCTAAATTGCATGTAGCTATTTCGGGAAATCTGTTTTCAAAAACTATTTCAAATTTAAGACTTACGCGGCGGTATAAGGAAAGATTGTGAATTGTAAATACAAGGTGGTACCTCGGTTGTGATTCTCGATATATATACATGAGGTGGTACCTCGGGGGTAATTCTTACTGTAAACGAGGTGACACCTCATTGTGATTCTTGTTGTTTTATTCTTCCTTGTTTTTGTTAGTTATTGTTCATATATGATCATTGAGGTTCTCCTTAGCAGATTTATTTATGTTATATCCGTGCTTCGATTCCAGTATTAGTTCATGTTGTTAACTGTTTCGTATTAGTTATTTTTCCGCTTTCCATTATTTATCCTTATTACATTTTCATGCTGTTTGTTTATACCCTAGTTGGTCTCTTGACCTGGCCTCATCACTACTCTACCGAGGTTAGGATTTATACTTACTGGGTACCATTGTGGTGTACTCATACTACGCTTCTGCACATCATTTTGTGCAGATCCAGGTACATCTGCTCGTGCTGGTCGTTAGTGATCATCTGTTAGCTACTTTACGGAGACTTCAAGGTATGTCTACTTGCGTCCGCAGGCCTCGAAGTCACTTCCTTTACTTTTACTACTATTTTATTTTTCATTCAGACAGTGATCTAGTAGACACTTTAGATTACTCTGTAGAGCTTATGACTCAGTTCTACCAGTCTTGGGACGTGTACTATTGTGATTCTACTTTCAGGAGTTTATATTAGTTATTTAGACTTGTTTTAATATTTTATTGATTATTTCCTGTCAAGTTATATTGAATGTTAGGCTTGTCTAGTCGTATAGACTAGATGCCATCATGACATCTTACGGAAAGAAATTGGGGTCCTGATAACTTGGTATTAAAGCTCTAGGTTCATAGGTGTTACGAGTCATAAGTAGGTTTAGTAGAGTCTTGCGGATTGGTATGAAGATGTTTGTACTTATCTTCGAGAGGCTACAGAACTATTAGGAAAAAAAACTTCACTTCTTTGATTCCTTATCGTGAGAATTGGTTGACTTTGAAAACTGAATCTTTGACTTTCTATTCTCTCAAAGATGTTGAGGACACGCACTACAGGATTCGATGATCAGACACTCGCGCCTTCGCTAGAGCCACGAGAGGCCGAAGCCAGGGCAGAGGCCAAGAAGGGGCACGTGGTGCAGCCAAAGCACCTGCCCGAGCTACGACAAAGGAACCACCAGTAGCTCCAGTTTGGGGACAGGCATTTATGGCGTCTATTGCCACCCCAACACTTTAGGAGACCCTCATACAATTCTTGAGCATGTTTGGTACTTTAGCTCAGACGGGGTTGATTCCACTTGCACCAGCCACATCTCAGTCTGGGAGAGGAGCTCAAACTCCCGCGTCCTGTATCCAGAGCAGCAGGTCTAGGTCAATCAGGTCCCAAAGGTAATATTAGTACAGTCTGTTATTCCGCTTCAACCCACGATTAGGGCAGCAACATTTGAGGAGGAACAACTTAGACTTGAGAGGTTCAAGAAGTATAACCCTCCTGCTTTCAGTGGTTTAGCTTCATAGGATGCACATGGTTTACTAGAGGAATCCCACTGTATTTTTCCGCACCATGGATATTGTGGAGACGATTGGGGTTACTTTTACTACATTCCACCTGTCAGGAGCAACGT
>MCJB01048705.1:72104-96427 GCA_002018475.1 Nicotiana obtusifolia
ATCCTGGGAAGGCCAATATGGTGGATGATACGTTGGTCTCGCTAGATGGGATGTAGTAAAAGCAACGCATGTCTCCACTATACCCATGGTGCGGAGAATACGGTGGAACTTCTCTAGAAAACCTTGTGCATCCTCTGTAGCTAGGCCTTCCCAGGATGATATATAATGGTGATATGATAGTCCTTAAGCAACTCTAACCATCTCCGCTGCCGCAAGTTAAGATCCTTCTACTTGAACAGATGCTGTAGGCTCCGGTGATCGGTATAGACCTCACAAGGACACCGTACATATGGTGTTGCCAAATTTTGCAAGGCATGAACAATGGCTGCCAATTCTAAGTCGTGGACAGGATAATTCTTCTCATGAACTCTCAGTTTTCTAGACATGTAGGCAATCACCCTATCGTCTTGCACCACCACCGCGCCAAGGCCAACACATGATGCATCACTATACATAGTGTAAGACCCCGAACCTGAAGGCAACACCAACACTAGGGTTGTAGTCAAAGCAGTCTTGAGTTTTTGAAATCTCTCCTCACACTCCTCGGGCCATCTAAAAGGAACACCCTTCTGGGTCAATCTGGTCATAGGTGCAATAATAGATGAGAAACCCTTTACGAAACGACGGTAATACCCTACAAAACAAAGAAAACTCTGAATCGTAATAGTTGAAGACTGTCTGGGCCAACTCAGTACTGCTTCAATCATCTTCGGTACTACCTTGATCCCCTCACTCGACACCACATGACCCAAAAACGCCACCGAATCAAGCTAGAATTCACACTTTAAGAATTTTGCATGCAACTTCTTTTCTCTCAAGGTCTGGAGCTCGACCCTCGGGTGCTGCTCGTGATCTCCTTGGCTGTGGGAGTACACCAAGATGTCTTCAATAAACACAATGACGAATGAATCAAGATAGGGATGGAATACACTGTTCATCAGGTGCATGAACACTGCTAGGGTGTTGGTCAGCCCAAATGACATCACAAGAAAATCGTACGGACCATACCGAGTCCTAAAGATAGTATTTGGAATATCCAAAACCCAAATATTTAGTTGATGATGACCTGACCGTAAATCAATCTTTGAGAACACTCTGACACTCTGTAACTGATCGAATAAGTCATCAATGCAAGATAATGGATTTTTGTTCTTCACTGTAACCTTGTACAACTGTCGATAATCAATATACATGCGCATAGAACCATCCTTTTTCTTCACAAACAGAACCGGAGCACCCCCAAGGTGACACACTAGGCCGAATGAACCCTTATCAATCAACTCTTGCAACTGCTCATTTAACTCTTCAACTCCGTTGGGGCCATAGGATATGGTGGAATAGAAATGGGCTGAGTGCCCGGCGACAAGTCAATATCAAAATCGATATCCCTATCGGGCCGCATGCCTTGAAGATCTGCCAGAAACACATCTGGATAGTCTCTCACTACCGGAACCGACTCAATGGTAGGAGTATCAACACTGATATCTCTCACAAAGTCTAAGTATGCGTCACACCCCTTCTCAACCATCCGTTGTGCCTTAAAGAAGGACACAACCCTACTAAGAACATAATCCAAAGTACCCTTCCACTCAAACCGCAATAAACCTGGCATAGCCAATGTCACTATCTTGGCATGACAATCAAGAATAGCATGATAGGGTGACAACCATTCCATGTCCAAGATAACATCAAAGTCTACCATATTGAGCAACAACATATCAACTCTGGTCTCAAAACCACCAATAACAACTAAACATGACCGATACACACGGTCAACAATAGAATCTCCCACAGGCGTGGACACATAAATATGAGAACTCAAAGAATCACAAGATATAACCAAATACGGAGAAAAGTAAGATGATACAACTAAATAAGTGGAGCCTGGATCAAATAAGACTGATGCATCTCTATGAAAAACCGGAACAATACCTGTGATAATTGTCTGATGCAAGCGCCTCCGTCCTACCCGGAAAAGCATAACATCTGGCCTGGCCTCCCCCTCTAGGGCAACCTCTACCTGCCTAACCTTCACCCCTAGCTGGCTATGCAGGAGGAGCGGCAACTGGAACAATAACCACGGCTTGAGAAGTCTGGGGACCCTATAGAAAACGTGGAGCCTGAGTAGTCGATGGAGGTGCACCCCTTCTGAGTCTGAGGCGGTCTCTAACCATATGACGGTTATCACCTCACTCAAAGCAAGCTCTCGGTGGATGTGACTGCTGGGACTGGCTCGGGCCTGGTCGGCTGCACTGGCCGCTGAAAGCACTCCGTGCAGGAGGTACACTAGACAGTGGCGGTGCATAATGGGCAACCTGAGGTCTGGGAGTTGCCGGTGTAACACTAGAAGCTGGAAGTGCTGAATGAACTGGATGGCTCACATAGCCTCTACTATGTTGGGCTGCGACTAGGGCATGGGCACCACTATATCCACTAGAATCTCGAGGCCTCTTGGCCTTCTTGTCCTCTCTCTCCTGGCCTCGTATACCCTCCAATCTCCGTGCGATCTTTACCACCTACTGAAATGGGGTGTCTGTCTCAAACTC
Organism: Nicotiana obtusifolia; assembly: GCA_002018475.1. NCBI lineage: Eukaryota > Viridiplantae > Streptophyta > Magnoliopsida > Solanales > Solanaceae > Nicotiana > Nicotiana obtusifolia. The sequence continues at coordinate 74,651 of MCJB01048705.1, forward strand.
TCGAGCCATGCTGAATCTAATGCCATAGTTGAGACCCTCAATAAATCGACGAACTCTCTCTTGACTCTAGAAACCAAGATGGATGCATGTCTGGACAACTCACTGAATCTGACAGCATACTTTGACACGATCATAGCACTCTGCACAACTGCTCAAACTCCGCGCATTATGCATCCCGAAGGCTTCAAACAACAAACTCTCTCAAGAACATCTCTGAAAATTGAGCCTATGTGACTGAAGCTACATCGGCTGGCTACCCTCCTCATAAGCCCGCCACTAATGATACGTTGGTCTCGCTAGATGGGATGTAGTAAAAGCAACGCATGTCTCCACTATACCCATGGTGCGGAGAATACGGTGGAACTTCTCTAGAAAACCTTGTGCATCCTCTGTAGCTAGGCCTTCCCAGGATGATATATAATGGTGATATGATAGTCCTTAAGCAACTCTAACCATCTCCGCTGCCGCAAGTTAAGATCCTTCTACTTGAACAGATGCTGTAGGCTCCGGTGATCGGTATAGACCTCACAAGGACACCGTACATATGGTGTTGCCAAATTTTGCAAGGCATGAACAATGGCTGCCAATTCTAAGTCGTGGACAGGATAATTCTTCTCATGAACTCTCAGTTTTCTAGACATGTAGGCAATCACCCTATCGTCTTGCACCACCACCGCGCCAAGGCCAACACATGATGCATCACTATACATAGTGTAAGACCCCGAACCTGAAGGCAACACCAACACTAGGGTTGTAGTCAAAGCAGTCTTGAGTTTTTGAAATCTCTCCTCACACTCCTCGGGCCATCTAAAAGGAACACCCTTCTGGGTCAATCTGGTCATAGGTGCAATAATAGATGAGAAACCCTTTACGAAACGACGGTAATACCCTACAAAACAAAGAAAACTCTGAATCGTAATAGTTGAAGACTGTCTGGGCCAACTCAGTACTGCTTCAATCATCTTCGGTACTACCTTGATCCCCTCACTCGACACCACATGACCCAAAAACGCCACCGAATCAAGCTAGAATTCACACTTTAAGAATTTTGCATGCAACTTCTTTTCTCTCAAGGTCTGGAGCTCGACCCTCAGGTGCTGCTCGTGATCTCCTTGGCTGTGGGAGTACACCAAGATGTCTTCAATAAACACAATGACGAATGAACCAAGATAGGGATGGAATACACTGTTCATCAGGTGCATGAACACTGCTAGGGTGTTGGTCAGCCCAAATGACATCACAAGAAAATCGTACGGACCATACCGAGTCCTAAAGATAGTATTTGGAATATCCAAAACCCGAATATTTAGTTGATGATAACCTGACCGTAAATCAATCTTTGAGAACACTCTGACACTCTGTAACTGATCGAATAAGTCATCAATGCAAGATAATGGATTTTTGTTCTTCNAATCTCCGTGCGATCTTTACCACCTACTGAAATGGGGTGTCTGTCTCAAACTCTCGAGCCATGCTGAATCTAATGCCATAGTTGAGACCCTCAATAAATCGACGAACTCTCTCTTGACTCTAGAAACCAAGATGGATGCATGTCTGGACAACTCACTGAATCTGACAGCATACTTTGACACGATCATAGCACTCTGCACAACTGCTCAAACTCCGCGCATTATGCATCCCGAAGGCTTCAAACAACAAACTCTCTCAAGAACATCTCTGAAAATTGAGCCTATGTGACTGAAGCTACATCGGCTGGCTACCCTCCTCATAAGCCCGCCACTAATGATACGTTGGTCTCGCTAGATGGGATGTAGTAAAAGCAACGCATGTCTCCACTATACCCATGGTGCGGAGAATACGATGGAACTTCTCTTGAAAACCTTGTGCATCCTCTGTAGCTAGGCCGCTGAAGGTAGGAGGGTGGTACTTCTTACACCTCTCATGTCTAAGTTGCTCCTCCTCAGATGATGCTGCCCTAATCTTAGGCTGAATTGGAACAACCGGCTGCACTGGTATAACCTCTGGGACTTGGCCAACATGGACCTGCTACTCTGGGGTACGGGCCACGGGAATCTAAGATCCTCCTCGAGCCTGAGATGTGGGTGGTGCAAGTGGAATCAACCCCGCCTAAGCTAGAGCACCAAACATGCTCAAGAACTATGTGAGGGTCTCCTAAAGTGCAAGGGTACCAACAAGCACCTGCCCCCTAACTGGAGCTACTGGTGGCTCCTCTGTCGCAATTCGGGCAGGTGCTCTGGCTGCACCACGTGCCCCTCCTTGGCCTCTGCCCTCGGTGCGGTAAGCCTAACATACATGAATATAACACCTAAAATCTGGTGATACCGAGTCATAAGATCTACACGAGTATACTAAAACATCCCTATACAACATATTGATAAAAGGAGAATGAAATAGAAACTAGATAAAGGGTGACTCTAAGGCCTGCGAATGCCAGCAGGTATACCTTAAAGTCTCCGATCCAAGCTCAACTCACGGATGCCCAGCCTGGTATGAAATATCTGAATTTGCACAAAAAGATGTGTAGAAGCGTAGGATGAGTACATCACAACGGTACCCAGTAATATCAAGCCTAACCTCGGTAGAGTAGTGACGAGGTCAGGTCAAGACACCTACTGCAATAAATAAAGAAACTGAACATGGTATAGTACATAATAATAATGGAAATAATGAAAATGATACAATGAAGAATATAACAAGAGTAGCTACACTAAAATTAAGGCAATTAAGAAATCACGAAGAAACACATAATAAAAATACCAAGGAAACGATACAGACAAATGCAAGTGATATAAATGAAAGATTGAAAAAAGAATCACTACCAAGGTACAGCCTCGTAGTCACCATTCACAATCAAAATTCACAGTCTTCCCTTATATCACCGCGGGAGCCTTACATTTAGTTTTGAAAATTATTTTTCCAAAAATAGCTACACGCGTTTTAGCCCACCTTATCACACCGCGTGGCTTCAAGTAGTTCCACAACTAGCAACACACGTATTAACCCCACCTTATCTCAATGCATGCGTATCAACCCCTATCCTTATACCACCGCATGCGTATAAATATCACAACATATCACAAATTGCACCTCAAGTGCTCAATACCACAACTTGCCAAAGAAAACAATAACAATGTTTCCACAATAAATAGCTCATGGCTCAACCACAATGTGTACAAGAGTCTCAACAATAGAAAGCGAAAGCGAATAGCTCAACAAGAATGATTATTTAACAATTTATACTTTGCCTCTATGTGATCACAGATTTTACAACTTCAACCCCAACACTCAACAATAAGATATTCCAAGAAATAATAACTTCAGGTAAGGTAACTCAATAGTTAAATATATAACAAGGCAATGAGAGAACAATAACTTCAACTAAGCATGTAGGGCAAATAACAAGTAAGAGATGAGATAAGTATTAACAATGTCAAGTGCAGCATATGAAGATAGACTAACGATGATGGATATCACATGTTATGACAACTCAATTAAAGGCATGAAAAGAATCTACATAGCTTAAACCGATCAATTACCACATTTAGCCCGTGTACCCACTCCTCACCTTGCGTACACGGCTTTCACGTATCAAAATTAACACAAAACAACACCAATTCTAATAGGTAGTTCCCCCACACAAAGTTAGGCAAGACACTTATCTCAAAGCACGCTAACTCAATCCACTAGTAAGCCTTTTACGCGATTAACAGCTCGAATCTGGCCAAAATAACTTTATACCATAAACACAAACCATAAGAAACTATTCTGAATAATAAAGTTGTAATATTTAAAGAAAATCAAAAAGTCAACTCAAAAGGTCAACACCGGACCCGTATCTCAAAGCCCGACCAAACTTATAAAATCTGAACATCCATTCGATAACGAGTCCAACCATACTAAAATTAATCAATTTTGATCTCAAATCGACCTCCAAATCCTCAAAATATAGTCTATGAAGTTTTTACAATTTTTCCCAATTTTTTCAACTATAAACACTAATTAAATGATAAAAACAACGATGGAGTCATGTATTCGAACCACTTACACCGATCAATTCCTTGACAATTCCTCTTAAAATTTCCACAAACCAAGCTCTCTAAGTGAAAAGATGAAGAATGAAATAAAACCCTCGTTTCTATCCTTTTCTACCTAGCGATGTTCGCTTATGCGGAATATAGGTCGCTTCCGCGACTCCGCATCCACAGAAAACCCATTACGGATGCGGCTTTATTAAGGCTCAGCAAATTTTGCTTCTGTGGTCGACAAAGCGCATATGAGCTTCCACTCCTACAGAGAAAAGGCATTTCTGTGTGTGTGTCTGCATCTGCGTCAAAGACCGCACCTGCAGTCCCAAGTCAACAGGCCAGACTCCGCTTCTGAGGAAGGAAATCTGCACCTGCGCTTGCACACCTGTGCGAGGACCTCTACACCTGCGGACCCAGCTCACCTAGCCCCATATCGCACCTACAATAACTCCCTCGCACCTGCGTGACCGCACCTGTGGCCACTCCCACGTAGGTGAGATGACACCAGACTGCAGCTGCTTCAGCAATCCTTTAAGTCCAAATTTAATCCCGATTTCAATCTGATTCACACCCAGGGCCCCCGGGAACCCGTCCGACTATACCAACAAGTCCCAAAACACATTACAAACTTACTCAAGGCCTAAAATCACATCAAACAATATCGATTCTACCAATCGCAAGCCAATTCAAGCGTATTGAAACTATGAACATCCAACTTCCAAAACTAACGCCGATTTATACCAAACCAATTTCGATTGGCTTGAAATTTTTCACACAAGTCGTAAATAACACAACGGACCTATTCCAACTTCCAGAATCGGAATCTGACCCCCATATCAGCAAAGTCAACTCTTGGTCAACCTTTTCAACCTTCCAAACCTTCAACTTTCTAGCTTTCACCAATTCAATCCAAAACGACCTACGGATCTCCAAATCAATATTCAAACATGCTCCTAAGTCCAAAATCACCATACGAAACTATCAAAACATCAAGACTCCTTTCCAGAGTCGTCTATACAAAAGTCAAACTCCGGTCAACTCTTTCAACTTAAGCCTCCAACTTTAGGACTATGTGTCTCATTTCTCTCCGAAACATGCCTGAAACCAAAACTTACCACCCCGGCAAGTTACATTATCATAATATAACATAGAGAAAGCAATAAATAAGAAAACAGGGTTAAAATATTCAAAATGGCTGACCTAATCGTTACAGTTAGTCTTCAGGGACGCGCAGTGGGTGCGTTGCACCTGGCATAGCACTCAATCCAGGTGCAGCCTTGGGCGCGAGGCATTGCGGAGCGCACTCTTGAGTGCCATCATAGGCACGTCGCTCTTTGTGACCCTCTATTATTTTTTTCATTTTTTTAAATCGTGTATACTTTCCTTTCTCAAAGAATTCCAACTTTGAATCTTCAACTCTTGACTCCAATCCATCAACATCGTCACGTAGCCATGCACAATTAGCTCTTATTTCCTTATTTTGTTTCTCTATTGTTCTTCAATTTGTTTCAACACACATAAATATTCCAATTAAACTCAAAACTTCACAAAAACGCACTTTAAATATCACTAGCATTACATCAAAATGTGAGACAAATAATGTCATATTATATGTATGTTTAGCCAAATATCAGTGTAGTAGTAAAAATCTCCACAAGAACTTGAGTCAGAAACCTCTTAGATCGACTCTATATATATATGCAAACAATAACATAATCCCAAGCATACCGCAACCGTGATTTTATGTGATAAGCATTTCGAAAATAAGTTTACGTTTATTTTTTATGTAAATTGATAGTAATTGGTATATTAATAATTGTGATCTATAAGGACTAGAATTCCTTGTTAGCATTTGTAAGCATTAAACTTTAATTAGATATTTCAAAGTCCTATTACGTTCATGAATTAAATTTTGATTGGGGCAAATAGTTAATTTTGACTTTACAAATTCTATAAGTCCATTTTATTATTCTCAGGCCTAATATCTATTTCATCTTAATGCCTAGACTCATGTCACATGTCAAGTGACATGGCATGTCCAGTCAAATTTGAGGCCAGCAAGATGATGCCACGTATTAAATGATGTGGCAATCTCGGTCCAAAATAGTGACTAATCAAGAATCGCCAAGTGTCTAAAATAACATGTCTTGGCCAATCACAAGCAAACTTATCACATAGCTTGTGTGATAAGTTTGTTGACTCACATGAGCCTATCAGAATCAAGCAAGAGAGTTCATATATAGCTGGACTGTCCATCCTCCACAACTATAAATAGAGGGGTTACATAACTCTTTAGAGATTGAGAGTTGGAGAAGAGCTTTCTACAATCGGTGCAGGCATCCGCAAACAAAGAGAGTCATCAAGTGCATAGTTCTTTAACAAATGAGTGGTCAATGGAGTTCTTCCCGGAGATCAACCTGAAACAACAAAGTGTTGCTCGACGTTCTTGGCGATTAAATACATCACAAGGAGGCATGCATCGTCCTACATTCGAGAAAGATGCTTCTTAAACCCTCGAATCACGAAGAATTTCACAGAGGAGAATCAAAGGATACATAGAATTGTACTCACAAGTATTCATCAATAAAATCTCTTTTTCTTCATATTATTTTTGTTGGAGTTTATTTTTCATACAACGAACGGCTAGTGGGACCAATTATGTCCTTCCTCTCTTCCTCTTGAAAGTTGAAACTTCGGATCTACTACTGCAATTGCCTTCCGAATGTCTGATGATGTTCCACGTAAAGACACTACTGCTGCCACATCTGTTGAGCTCAGTCTTGTTGGACCAATTACCCGAAGCAAGTTCAAGGCTAGTGGCTTGGAAGGATCCTTATACATCGCCTCCATGAAGATGGCAAAGAGGAGCAGATATCGCATGACATCTGCAACCGTAATCTCTGGGGGCAACATTCCATTTTCGCTATTTCACGAACTTTCTCAAACAGCCTCCAAACTTGGTGGATTTGAGGATTTGGTGGATTGTCCTGTTTCAATGAAAGTCAACGCCTTAATGACTGACGCAACTAACGTGGACGAAAAGTTTTCCATGATGGAACAGACTATAGAAATCTAGACGAAATCTGTTAAAAACAAAGAGCTTCAAATCGCTCAACTAATGAATAAATTGGGGGCCTATGCACCTGTCGAGTCATGTCCCTCCTCATACACCTGTCTTCACCTCAGAAAAAACAATTGTTGAGGAGTCTCTTGCCAAGTTCAACATTCAAAAGGAAAAGCAATCCACTTTAGTTGTGGCGTTATCTGTCCAACAATTGCAAGACATGATAACAAACACCATCGGAGCTCAGTATGGTGGACCATCGCAAAGTTTGTTGTACTACTCTAAACCTTATAAGAAGCGGATTGATTGTCTAACTATGCCAACCAATTATCAACCACCTGTATCAATTTGATGGCAAAGGAAACACAAGGTTACATATTGCCCATTTTGTCGAGACTTGTAGCAATGTTGGAACACATGGTGACCTTTTGGTAAAATAGTTTGTTCGTTCGGTGAAAGGGAACACATTTGACTGGTATATAGACTTAGAGCCCCAGTCCATTGATATTTGGGAGCAACTTGATAAGGAATTCCTCAATCACTTTTACAGTACCCTAAGAATTGTAAGCATGGTAGAGTTAACAGGCATCAAGCAAAGGAAGGACGAGCCCCTGGTAGATTACATCAATCGTTGGATAGTGTTAAGTTTGGACTCCAAGGATTGCCTTTCAGAAATATCTGCTGTGGGGATATGCATTCAAGGACTGCACTGGGGCCTTTTGTACATCCTATAAAGGATCAAACCGCAAATGTTTGAAGAACTTGCAACGTGAGGGCACGACATGGAGTTAGGCATCGCAAGTCATGGAAAGTCATCTACATTTGCTGATCAGAAGGAGTTCAAGAAAGTGTTGCATCAAAGAATCAAACCAAATAATCTATGGCGGTGAAAGCAACTTCCGTAAAATCATGACAATGCAAATGTGAAGGAGGATAAGGCCCTGAGTCAATATCCCAGAGAGGAGAAACGCCGTCCAACCTTAAAGGAATTAGAGGCGAAACTTTATCTGCTTTCATATTCAGACGTACCCATGATCCTTGATGAATTGCTGGCCAATAAAGTCATTTATCTCCCTGAATCAAAAGGCCTGAGGAAATTGGTAAAGTTGGCGATCTGAAATACTACATGTTTCATCACGTCATTAGCCACCTTACAGAGAAATGCTTCGTCTTGAAGGAGAAAATCATGGCTCTTATAAGTGAAGGAAAAATCACCATATACATGGATGAAATAGAAGAAGCAAATCATGCAAGTATTGCGCTCAAGGAAAAGAAGTGTTCGAGGTTGCAGAACGTGTCAAGCATTGCCTCTTTACAATTTGGAACTTTCGAGCACATTGAAGTTGATATTCCAAAGAAAACTCTTGAAGGTTCACTAGAGCTAGACAATCACTCTAAAGACAAAGATGGTGAGGGTTGGACTCCAATCACTCACAAGAAGCGAAAATATCAGGCAATTTTGAGGCTACGAATTTCTAATCCAAGAGTGATGATGAGCAATGTGGATAGGCTACAACCACCAAGAAATATCAAATCTTCTACTAACAAGAAGATCGATGGTGCCTTATCACAAAAGTTTCGGAAGCCCATTACCTTGCATAAAATCTTTCCTAAAAAATTCCTTCATGAAAGTGACATTGATGTGACTCACATATTTTCTAGCACAGATGAAACAAAGGCAAGCAATGATGAGCATCATCCACCAAAAATATAAGAACATCATGATAACAAAAAAGTTATCACATGTTGTACAACAAGTTCCTTCACAGATGATGACTTGTTGTTGGGGTCTAGGCCACATAACAGACCTTTGTTTGTTGTAGAGGCCATTCGGGAACAACATCTCAATCACATACTTGTTGATGATGGTTCGGCTGTCAACATCATGCCAAATGTGGTGCTAAAAAAGCGTGGGATCTTTATCGATGATCTATCCAAAAAAAACCTAAGAATACAAGGTTTCAACCAAGGAGGACAACGAGCCATAGGTATAATCCGTGTAGCATTATCCATTGATGAGATGAAGTCAAACACCCTGATTCACATCATAGAGCTAAAACATCATACAACTTGCTTCTCGGACGTCCTTGGATTCATGAGAATGTAGTGGTATTCCTTCTGAAGTATAGAAGGAATGGAGAGATAGTCAAAATTGATGCAAACATCAATCCTTTCACTGAGACAGAGTCATACTTTGCAGACAAACTTCTACCTAGATTCTTGTGAACTGAGTGTGGAGAAACCCTCATCAGTTGACGAAGTTGTTGTTAATTCAAAAGAAGAAAATGAAGCTCAACAGGGTACCGTCAAGCTGTCTCAGAAGAGAACTGAAGAAGTCTCCATTAAGATATAATCATCTGAAGGTGACATACAGACAATGACTAAAAAGGAGCATCCAGATTTCAGCTATGTTCCACGTGAGCATCGAAAGAAAGGGAAATCTCTGTTAGAGGAATGTACTCCAAAGAAGCAAATGAGTCACAAAGCTATCCAAGGTTTGAAGGAGTATATGACTGTCCCAGTTGTGCAAATCCCATATGTGATAGTTTCATAACAATACACCTCGATAGAGGAGGCAAAGAAAGTTAAGGACAAGAAAATAAAATAACGGGCTTCAGTGTTTGATCGCATTGGAGGCTCAATCCCTCGGGTCTCGGCTTTTAAAAGACTAAGTCACAAAAGTGAACGTGTATTTTCCAAACATCTAAAGGAATCTTCCACTACCTCAAAGACCTCCGTCTTTTTTTCACCTGGGAACCACAAGGAAGTCACCATCTAGAAAGATACTGTCGAAACACGAGGAGCAAGGCCTTGAGGAGCGAGGTCATTGTAAAGTTGTTGCTGATAAAGAAATCTATAGTGCTTTGTCATCACGTATGATAAGGAAGTCTATTTTGTCAATATACACATATGGTCCATTGAAGGTGAAAAGGAGTACCATCATTTACACTTTCCAGCCTTGTAAAGAGACAGAGAAAGAGGAAGAAGTCATGTCGACCATCCAAGGAAGTCAAAGAGAAAAGTCAGACTTTCTGAAAATATCCTATCACATAACAATGGAAGATAACTCATGCCTTGACGTTGATGGAGAAGTCCAAGAGGCTCCCCCTCAATTAGAATATGGCGGGCAATCAACTGTAGATGAGCTTAAGGAACCCAATGTAGGCACTCTGGATGATCCACGCCCAACCTTCGTTAGTGCGCTTCTAACGTCTCAAGATGAGGAGGAATACTTCAAGTTGTTGACCGAGTACAAAGATGTCTTCGCTTGGTCGTACCAAAAGATGCCTGGACTTAGTCCTAAGGTAGCCGTTCATTATTTGGGGATCAAAAGTGAAGCATGCCCTGTGAAGCAGTCATAATGCATGTTTTGACCCGAGCTAGTACCATAAATTGAAGCCGAAGTCAACAAGCTCATCGAGGTGGGATTTATTTGAGAGGTGAAGTACCCATCATGGATATTGAATATTGTATCTTTCAAGAAGAAGAATGGTCAGATACGTGTTTGTGTTGACTTTCGAGACCTAAACAAGGCATGTCCGAAAGATGACTTTTCGCTACCAATTATCGAACTCATAGTTGATTCTACAACAAGGCATGAAGCTATGTCATTCAGGGACATTACAACAGCTAGTCATTTTAGCGGCAATCTTTTAGTGAAAATTAGTTAATTGTCACAAATTTATTATTCACAAAGGGATATTACCGACAAATGCACATTAGCCAGGAGAAACTACCTTTTTGCTGGCAATTGAAAAGAATGGCCCCTAATAATCACTAATTGAAGTCAATATTTTATCTTTTCCACCAATATTTTTCCCATAAAATTCATATATTCCCTCCAATTGTAAATCACGAACTAAGGATAATTTTAGGAAAAAGTTTTTCCAAAGGTCCTCCATCGTGCTGCTCAGACGGCGCTGCCCAACTAATCGCTATATCACTAACGCCAACCACCATCCTTGGTTACCCTAGTCATCTCTCTGATTATCTACCTTAAAAGAATATTCTGAGATGCAGCAAATAAATAAATAAATAGGGTAAGCCACACATGAGTAAATAAAGAAAAAATCGATTTTTGGTGGCTTCGAACTGAAAGAAAATCTAGGTACGATCTCTCAGATATGGCCTTGTAGTAAATATTTTTTACTTTATTTATTCACTGTCAATGTAGATTCTATTCATTTTTTTGTGTTGTACTTCTTGCTTTTTTAATGTTCGTTAGATTTTCTCAAATCCATTCACAATTGCTTGATGAGATCTGATTTTACATGAGAGTGGTGAATTTCAGAGGTATTAGTGATGTAGTTTGAGATTCTTTTTCCCGTTTTTGGTATCTATTTTTCAGTTACTGATTTGTATTCATTGTTCCTTATGAGTATGGGATTCTTTAAAATGTAAAATAATAACTAAGAAGAATATTTGGTGCTTATACATATGAAATTAACAAAGAATTCTCTAAACTTTTAGCTGTAGAGCACATCTACCTTTCTATTGGGAAGGAAAGCTAACAAAGTCTTGCTTTCCGAGTCTCTATTTTTGTCTTTGACCTTCCGATCCTCTGTTGAAATTAAATTGAATTTTTCTATTTATTAATGTAGTAACTTATTCATTCATATATGAATATTTATTGAAATATAGAGTTTTGTTAGAGGCGGATGGGTTCTTTTTCTTGCTTTTGTGTGCGCCTTTATTTCTCTGGTTTGAAGGGTCCCTAAGGAGAGTAATCTTTTGCTTGAGTATTGTTTTATTTGAGGACTGCAAGACGCACAGTCAACTATTTTAGTAGCTTAGTAATCCAATTTCTTTCACATGATAGGGGAATAAAGTTCCTACTTTTAAGCACAAATACTCTATAAAACCCCATTTAGTTTTGATCACCAAATTGACTCTTAACATTTAAACAAATAGGATATACTAATTGCTACTAGACTTTGTTAGAATATTTAACTCAAGTTCTTGTTTGATTCCAATTGCCAAAGGATAGAGACAGTTGATCACCTATCAGTCTATCTTTAAGGATTGGACCGAGGTTGTAACTAATCTGTAGAATACTTTCTATTTGTCTAAAATGTGATACTTATTATATGTATATTTGTTAAGTTACTGGAATACGAAGCAGTCTGCTAAACGAAAAATTTTAGCTGAAGAAACAATATTTAACAATACCAGGCTCGTCAATGCATCTGTAGCTTGATGATTTAGTTTCAGTCCAAATTTGCAAGTTTATATAGAACTATAAATTAGAATTTAAATGTGATTTTTAACTATATATTAGATTATATTACTTGAAAATCATATGAAGTCCATTCATATCTGATGGTTTTATGGGGAAGTCCTCACAAACATGTGCTGAGTCAGAGTACTTCACGATTTTGTCCTCATAATCAACTTATAGTAAGATTGTTGACATATCTTGAGAGCATGGGTTATGCAGATTATTGTAGTACATACTTACATGTAATGAAATATTTATTTATTTAAACTATTTAAGATTCTATAGCTGATTAAGGTGTTGGAAGATATTTTTTGATAACATGATGTCTTTAGGGTTTGAATGGAGTCCTGCAATAATAGGTTTCTTAGCTCCCTTTCCTTCTTTAATACAGACATTGCTATATTCAGCCAAAAGATATACTACATTAATGATATTTTTCCTTTTCAGTTCTTGATGACTTGGTCTTCTTCAAACATGCTTTATGGAAGAAACTCTTTAATAGTATTGTAGACCAACAAGAAGTCAAAGTTTGTTGTTGTCCTGAAGAAGAAAATGATGTAATTGAAGCTCTTATTGGTGTTCAAGCCCGTGGTTGCTGTGCTTCTCCTCACCAACTTCAAGTTAGTTCATCTATTTATTTCCGTTCTTTTTTTGTGTGCTCTAAGATGGTAATATAATTGTTATGGTATTATAACGATAAGATACTACACTTGTTTTATAATACTCAGAGATTAAGAAGCTCATGGATTAAAAAGCGGACTAAATATTTGAAGTACTTATTGTTATAGTGATTTCGAATTTCTTTCTAGTAATAATAATCTTTTAATGATCATTATTAAGGTGATCAGATAACAGAGTTCGGTTTAATACGAAGATTATACTAAATGGATCATAGATTACATGTCCTTGTTCCAGTCCTTATAGTATTAGTGTTTTCTCTATGTCATTGAAATAGTTGTGGTAAAGGAGGTTCATTTATTACTTATTATTGATTTAAAAAAAGTCAGTCAATACTCAATAGTTGAAACCCATTTTTTAAACTTCTTTTAAGATTAAGATACCATTGCAATTTCAATTGTGAACGACCTACGAGACAGAGCAGTCATGGGCCATACAGTGACAGTATATGACTACATTCAATAGCACTGTAGGAATTATTTGGCCTTGAATCAATTATTTAAATATTCTACTTAAGTATGTGTTGCTTACAAGTAACACGTTGCCTTTATGTGGCATCTGATGCATTGCAGCTACAAGAGTTTAGTCTGCTTTTAGGCATAGACAGTCCATGAACTTGTGTAGATTGGTATTTAACAAATAGTTAGTTCGAAGCTGTGATAACTTATCTTTCCACTGCTCGGATTGTTGGTCTGATAGTGTTGTGCATTAGACAATTACTTAATGATATCTTTCATGAAGCAGTAAAGTTGCTTTTTCTACGTCATATCACTAACTAGTTATACTAGGAACCAATTTATACTTTAGAAGTCAAATTTCTCAAGGAGTTCATGCTTTCCTTTTATATCGACCTCATTGAAATAGTATGAAACTCTGTTCTTGCTGTAGTAGATGCTTTTGTTCAAATTTGGTCTCTAATTATGATAAAGGGCTTATCTGTATTCTTACTTGAAGAAGTGGGTGATTTATTATCAGATTCTGCTAGGAATGAGTTGCTTGTTACAGCTGCCACTAACTATTGTGTTACTGCTGCTACTTTTATTGGCACTATGCATTAGTCATCATAGCTATTGCCAAGTTCGAAATTATGTGATATCTCAAAGATCGTTAACATTACTGTAGTGTTATGAAGTGTTTAAATGGTTAAATATATACTTTGGCTGATAGAAAGCAAAAACAACTCTTGCTAGTTTTTTTTGAGATGGTAACATATAAATTACTCCTGCTAGTTATTTTTCCATTATTACACAATGGTTACTTGGACCGGCATTTTAAAAGGCCTTCTTTATGCTTCCCTAAGACAGACATGCATGACTGAAATACATCTTAGGAAAAGTCATGTCTTTAAAAGGAACTTTAATGTATTGAAAGTCTCTACGAACTCATTCGTTTAATCCCTATCTTTGAAGAGATGCAGTTCATGAGTTTTATCAAAGCAATAGATTTTCTGCAGTTCTCACCTTCTAATTCTATCTGTATATCTAACCTAATTTTACAGTGTTTGAATTCATGCAACCATTAGCTTAAATTGAGTTTTGTCAAGTTTGTTTTGCTTTGTATATTTTTGACAAATAAAATATGCAGTCCCATATCATCTCTCATATTGAAGTTCTTGTTATTTGGTTATTCCATTTTCTCATTTCTTAATGTCTTTCTAATACATGTACATGACAAAGATCGAAACTGACTAGTTGTCCCATGGAGTATGATGTAGTTGCTCCTGACACTGTCTCGGTCAGTTCACTATTATCGCAGTTTCTCTTCCCAACACTGCATGAGCATTGTGTATTCTCTTTTACTATATGGAAGAACTAGCTTATCTAATCATAATTTCAAGCAAGCTCCAACTAGTCTGGAATTGAGAATTATTGTATTTCATCTATTGTCATAGTTATTTTATAATTTCAGGTCACACTCTGATGTTCGATAATTTAGTGGGTGGAAGATTTCAATATGACGAAGATTTGCAAAAATAATTTGAATATTGTAATTCGTTAAGATTAGTTATATAATAACATTAGCTATTTAGTTCAAACAATTTAAGTTTATTTTTTAAGTTACTATGATATTAATATTTTAGAAGTACTTCCTTTTGTTTGTTAAGATTTAACGAGATATATTATGGTTTGATGTATTAATATTGATATATTTTGTTATTTGCATTATTTTTTGATTGAATGTAGTAGCATTATTAATGGTGGATAAACTTACCGTTATAGCGTGTGACTTATAGCGCCAATTTAAC
The DNA here is from genome assembly GCA_002018475.1 of Nicotiana obtusifolia. Taxonomy (NCBI): domain Eukaryota; kingdom Viridiplantae; phylum Streptophyta; class Magnoliopsida; order Solanales; family Solanaceae; genus Nicotiana; species Nicotiana obtusifolia. The sequence continues at coordinate 89,863 of MCJB01048705.1, forward strand.
ATGATATACTGACTATAAAATGGACGATAAAAGAGCAAATTAAGACATTTATACAGGAATATTTCCACTATATTGCTATTAAAGATGAATTTTAGTGGCATTTTAATTGAATTTACTAGCCATTATAATGGACGCTAAAAGAGCATAATAATATGTTTTTAGAAGAGATATTTTTGCCTCTAATTTCCACAAAACAATTACCGCTAAAGGTATGGACTTTTAGCGACAGTTGTTTTAACTTTAGCGGCTATAAAAAAGGACTTCAAAGGAACATTATAACCTTTTTTAGAGTGGGTTTAGCAACCATCATAATTGCTGCGAATATTTTCCATTAAAGCAAATACGTTTTAGCGGCAATAAGTCATACCCTTTACCAGCTTTTGTGAGAGATGCCGCTAAAGGCTTTACCGACCCTCGCTTCAGCGACTAAACACCAATTGCCGGTGAATGATATAGCGGCTATTGTTATTGCCGCCAATGCTGTTTTTATTGCCGCCAAAGGCCTTTTTAGTAATAGTGGGATGGGTTCTCCAGATACAATCAAATTAGGATGTCTCTTAAGGATGAAGAGTGCACTGCTTTTCTAACTCCAAAGGAGATATACTGCTACAAACTGATGCCTTTCGGTCTAAAGAATGATGGTGCCACCTACCAACGCGCAATGCAAAGTATCTTTGATGACATGCTTCATAGGAGGGTTGATTGCTACGTCGATGACTTGGTGGTAAAGACAAAGCATAGGCGCTACCGCTTTGAAGACCTTCGAATTGTTTTCGAAAGGTTAAGAAAATTCTATCTGAAGATGAATCCACTCAAAAGTGCATTTGGAGTTACCTCGGGAAAGTTTCTTGGCTTCATTATGCGTCATCGTGGAATTGAAGTTGATCCCGCAAGGATTGACGCCATTTAAAAAATGCCCGAGCAAAAGAACTTGAGAGAGCTTCACAGTCTTCAAGGAAACTTAGCATTCATCCGGAGGTTCATCTCTAATCTGGTTGGACGGTGTCAACCCTTCAATCATCTATTGAGGAAGGACGTCCCTTTTTATTGGGATCAGTCATGTCAAAATTCTTTTGAAAGCATCAAACAGTACTTGCTGAATCCACCTGTGTTAGGGGCGCCAATGATTGGGAAGCCATTGAACTCTACTTCACGGCACAAGAACATTCACTTGGGGCACTACTTGCTCAAGAGAATGAGGAAGGAAAGGAACAAGCCTTGTACTACCTTAGTCGAACTCTGATAGGAGCTGAGTTGAAGTACATGCCTATTGAAAAATAATGCTTAGCGTTACATAATGCGATAAAGAAGCTAAGGCATCATTTTGAAGCATACACCATCAAGCTCATCTCTTGAGCAGATCTCGTGAAGTTTGTAATGAATCGACCTGTTCTTTCTAGGCGCCTAGCAAGATGGTCCATATTGTTTAACCAATATGAGATCACATACACACCTCAAAAGGTTGTAAAAGGATACGCACTCGCCAATTTTCTAGCTGATCACCCTCTTTCGGCGAAATGGGAGCTTTTTGATGAGTTTCCAGATGAATTCTTGTTCATTGAATAATTACCACCATGGACAATGTTCTTTACTGGATCTTCACATCGTAATGGTGCGGGGACGGGTGTTGTGTTGGTCTCTCCAGAAATAGAAGTCTTGCCATTATCATTTGTTTTAGGTGAAACATGCTACAACAATGCCGCAGAGTACCAATCTTTGATCATCGATCTCGAAATGACATTAGACATGAAGATTTTACAGTTGGAGATCTACGACGACTCTAAGTTGATCATCAACCAACTATTAGGGAGTTACGAGGTAAAGAAGGAAGATCTTCTGCCATACCACCAATGTGCTTCTTGTTTACTTGAAAGATTCGGTCAAGTGTTCGTAAACCACGTCCCAAGGAAAGAAAATCGCATGGATGATGCTTGGCCCCGATGATGGCACTTGGAGAGGTATTCCTACGATGTCTTGACAAAGAAGAAGCCCGCCAAGCGTTGGAGGAAGCACATGTAGGCTCATGAGGAGCACGCCAATCTGCTCACAAGCTCTATTTTCGCATCAAGAGGATGAGCTACTACTGGCCAACAATGGTGAAGGATTGCATGGAGCATGCCAAAAGATGTCAAGCGTGTCAATTCCATGCCAACTATATCAACCAACCTCCAGAGACTCTTCATCCAATTGTAGTTTCATGGACTTTTGATGCATGGGGACTTGATATTATTGGACCGCTTCCAAAGTCATCAAAGGGACAAATGTATATATTGGCTTCCACATACTACTTCTCTAGATGGGCTGAAGCTGTTTCACTCAAGGAAGTGAAAAAGGAAACTGATGCCGATTTTTATCAAGAAATAATTTTTAGGTACGGCATACCAAGATACATAATCACTGATAATGGAACGCCATTTGACAACAAGTTCGTAAGGAGTCTATGCGAGAAGTTAGGTTTCAAGCAACATACGTATTCAATGTATAATGCACCCCCTAATGGCCTTGCTGAAGATTTTAACAAGACGCTTGGTAATCTTTTAAAGAAAGTTGTTGCAAATAACAAGAGAGACTGGCATGAGAAAATTGGTGAAGCTTTATGGGCATACCGGACAACCTTCAGAACTGCTACACAAGCAACTCCTTACTCTTTGGTGTATGGCGTAGAAGCAGTCCTTCCATTGGAGCAACAAATTCCATCATTGCGGATCGCAATCAAAAAGGACTCATGTCCGAAATGAATGTTCAACTTTGCCTAGCGGAGTTAGAGGCATTGGATGAGAAAAGATTGGAAGCGCAACAAAATAGGAGTGCTATCAAGATCGACTAGCTAAAAAGCCTTCAATAAGAAAGTGCGGCCACAATCATTTCAAGTGGGAGACTTGGTACTAATTGTTCGAAGACCCATAATCCTCAACAAATGCATAGGCGACAAGTTTACTTTAAAATGGGATGGGTCATATATTGTGAAAGAAACATATTCAAGTGGCGCATACAAAATCGTTGATATGGATGTTCTTAGAGTTGATCCAATCAATGGCAAATTCCTGAAGCAGTACTTCCCATGAAAGTCACCTATGCTCCTTGATGCATGAGCCTAAACTGCAAGTCATGAAGCTCCTTGATGCACGATCCTAAACTACATGTTGCTACGGTCCTTGATGCATGAGCCTAAACTGCATGTTGCAACCCTCCTAGCCCGCATGAGTCTAAAATGTGTACGGCCAAAAACAAAGAGTCTGCTAGGTTGAAAACCTCAAAAGAGGCGTCCTAAGCAAACTTTTGGACAAAAAAAAAGGTCCTCTAGGTTGAAAACCTTGTGAGAAGCGGCCTAGGCAAAATTAGGACATAAAAAAATAAAAAATAAAAACTCAACCCTTTAAACTACGTTATGACTTGATCCTTTTCACCGAGGTGGGTAAGCAGCTTAGAGTTTCATTCTAAGTTCAGTCGCATGCGTTTTTTAAAAAGAAAACGTTTGGTGTTATGGGATCATCACATTAACTCATCCAAAATGTGTAGGCATATATAAGACGAGGAAAAGAAGACAATTAGCGTTGAAGTATAAAAGATTTTTATTGCTTCAACTTTACAAAAGTTGATACATCCAAAAATGTAGAGAGAAAAGGGATTAGACGTATCCTATACAAAAGCTTATGTCATGCAAATGATCGTAAACTAGGTTTTGTTGCCGATTCATCTTGAACGCTTATTCCAAGTCTGTATGACGTCTCCACTTTTAATACATCATCCTCAATGTATGTCTCTCGCGTTCAGTAGTTGTGGTGATCTCTTGACCATGTGTCTTGTTGTTAGGCTTCGAGCATGATAGTCCACTTCTCTTTTGTAAGTGTTGGTAGAAGGTCCCATATGTGAGAAGTCTTTTCTCTTGAAAATGAACTTTCAATCACCATGGAGCCTCCAATAATGAACTCCAAGAATATCAACAAATCAAATGCAACCGTTGGTGAAGGAGTGGCTTCGCATGATGATGTACTACAATAATTCTTTCTTTCTGATAAAGAGTTTGCTTGCGGCCTTGTTGCTCCAAACTTCAATATGTCTGTATCTTATATGACTTCTCAATTTGATACTTGGACTCTTTGAGCTCCTTCGCGACTCTGCAAAAGGAATAAACGAAGAGATAAGATTTGTGAAGCATGGTACTTGAAGTTACTATATGCAAGAATGTATAGTCAATTTAAAAGTAGGACAACTCAGTGTGATTGGAGCCTTAATCTTCGGTATAGTTATATTTCTTCAAGCCTGAATGTCGTAGGATCAAGCCGTTTATGGTTCAGAGACCCCTAGCCCAAGCTAAGAATTTTTCCGCAGGTGTGCACAAATATGGAAAGCAAGCTCAACAGACGTCTGGATCGACTTTGGAAAGCCACTGCAGTCCATCTAGAAGTATTTTTTACCTCTAATTTTTCACATGTAGCTTCTTATGTCTAGTTTCAAACAACACAAACCGTTTGTGAATTGAAGGATCCTATCTCAAGATTGGATATTTTTCGCCGAAAGTACGTAAAACTGAAAATTGATTACAGCTAGGTCGACTTTGCAAATTTTTTGTTGACAGCCCGAAAGGAGTTCAGATATAAAAAATTCAAGTATTTTGCAGGTATCCGAGTTTACTTTCTAACAACACAAATGGATCACGATTTCGACAACTGTAGCTCGAGATATGAATTTCTCAATGAGAGTGCACAAAGCTGAAAAGCAGCAAGGTAGACATCAAGAGCGACTTCAAAATAATATTGCGGCCAATCTAAAAGGATTTCTTCCAGCGATATTCTTAGGTGTTGAAGACCACGAACTTTTCTTTCCGATGGCATAGACGTCTCATGATTTGGACATTTCTAGCTTGAAATATGTTCTTTCTAATGATAGTGTGTAGTGCTGTGAAGTCCAAATGACAGACTTGTGCTTCGCTTTCGAAAGTTTTATTTCGACTTGTCCTGATGGAATAATTTTGGGTATGTCGCTGTGGTGCAAGTTTTGATTTTGTAGAATCAAACGGAATATAGTTTGGATACTCCTAGGTCGAGATACGATTTTTCAATGAGAGCATGCAATGCTATGAAGTCAAAGCAGCAAAGACGCGCCAGGTGCTTGCTCGCCGAAGTTGGAAAGGCCTACTCCAGTTGTCTTCCTTGCCAATTTGCAAAGATGCGATGTGGTACATGCTCGCTTGGCAACAATGAAATACGGTCTCTTTAAGCTTCCAACAGTAGGGATTTTGGTGCCAAGGTTTAAAGGATAATTCATGTGTCTCTCTCGTCAGCCGCAACAGAGAGACGAGTGTTTCGCTGCAAATCATATAGGCATCTCCTGCTTCTCCTTAGGGATAATAGAGGCCGCTGGCACTCTCTCAAAGCCTGTAAAAGAAAACTATTTTGTAAATCCTCGTTGCCAGCGACACGAAGTTTCTATGGATACAGTACCAGTAGCACGACGCTTCAGTTTGACTGATGGATACGATGCCAGTGATACAAAGTTGCTGATTCCACATGATTGATTGGTGCCAAAAATACGAAGCTTTGATTCAGCAGCAGGCACCGTTAATAACATGAGGCTTCAACTCGTCACGATAGATAAATGTACTCATGACTTGATGTTCGAATCAGCGTGATAGGTAACGATGCCAACGGCACGAAGCTTTAAATTAACGCCGAGTTCAATGTCAAAACAGCAATCTCCATTGCTCAATGTTTACAAATTTGAACTTCCTTTGCTGGTGCTTCGGTGCCTAAAACGAAAAAATATTGTGAACAAGAGCAAACAAAAAAGTGCAAGAGAAAGGAATAAATAGACGAGCAAGAGAAATTAGCTTCACCCCAAAAGAACTTAAAATTAAGCTGTGATGCGAAACCATTCACTAATAGAAATCTGGAAAAAAGCGACCAAAATTTAGCGACCAACGTTGGTCTGTAAAGAAAAGCGACCAAAGTTGGTCGCTAAACTGGTGAAAATAATAAAATAATAATTTTAAATACATTAGCGACCAAAGTTGGTTGCTATTTGGTCGCTAATTTTGTCAAACTGTTGACCGGACTGGTCAGACTTGCTTGGTCAAAGAAATACTCATATTAGCGACCAACGTTGGTCGCTTAAGAGGACTCACTTATAAAATTTTAATTATTATAATATTATTTAAATCAAATTATAAAATATAAATAATTAAAATCTGAAATTAGCGACCAAAGTTGGTCGCTAAATAAAGAGTAAACAGATGGAGACCAACTTTGGTCACTAATCGGGGACTCAGTTCGATATTATATGAAATATAAATAAATCTGATTTATATTTGGCGACCAACTTTGATCGCTAATTTTAAATTATATATATTTGGTGACCAAAGTTGGTCGCTTTTCAGGTCAACATTTGGTAAAAATTAAAATCACTTTTTACTATCTAAATAATATAAGTGTAAGCCGTTAACACTTTTGTAATACAAGGGATGAATAAACTAAAATATACTCTAACATGCTATATATGCAGTTAAGTAGTACTACGAAGCGTGCGTATATATATATATATATATATATATATATATATATATATA
>MCJB01048705.1:96645-110799 GCA_002018475.1 Nicotiana obtusifolia
ATATATATATATATATATGGACGGGTTATTTTAGATATTGATACACTTGTAAAGTGATTCATCGACTTATAACCTACTCATATGCATGTATATATATTAACAATAAATTAAAATGTCTCGACTTATATCGATTTATATATATATATATAAAAGCTATATTCGATATAATATTAGCTAATGCACTAATACTTAGTGCATAGTATAGTATAGTATATATATACTAAGTGTATTGTATATACTAAGTATATAATATTGTGTATTATATATCAAGGTATATATATATATATAAGAACATGAAGCGCTCGGAACGCAGGGACGGGTTCTTTTAGGTATTGATACACTTGTAAATTAATTCATCGACTTATAACCTACTCACATGAGTAGGTTATAAGTATATACACTTATATATACTATATATATCGAATATACCTTGATATATAATACACTGTACTATATATATAGTATAGCGTATTATATAATACACTATACACTACACTTAGTATATATAATACACTTAGTATATATATACTATGCTATACTATGCACTAAGTATTAGTGCATTAGCTAATATTATATCGAATATAGCTTATATATATATATATATGTGTGTGTGTGTGTGTGTGTGTGTGTGTGTGTGTGTGTGTAGCTTAGCTAATGCATTAATATACGATATACTGTATTATACTATATATATATATATATATCGAATATAGCTTTAATATATATATATATATATATATATATATATATATATACATACTATAGTATATATTTATATATATATACACACACACACACTATACTATGCATTTAAATATATGTAATAGACTATACTGTATGTACATACAGTTAGTATATATAATACAATATACTATATATATATATAGTATAATGTATTATATAATACACTATACTATACGCTTAGTATATATATTATGTAATCTTTAGCTTGGTTCCGAGATGGTGGTACAGTCGTGCTATGAATTGCAGACTTCGATTTGCCTTAGTGGCTACGTGTAGCGTCTGGTGAGAGGCCATTTATTTGAACTGTTTAAGGCCGTATAATCCCAGTGAATCCTTCGGGGTATCCTACACACATGGTCTGAAGTCACCGCAGTACTTAATTGCTAACGGGCCCCTTGCTCGGGTAAAAGGTTTGCCATACAGCTAATTATCTACATAATCATATCATAGAATCTCTTAATTTTGATTCTTGTTTGAAGACCGTAGAATCTCTTAATTTTGATTCTTGTTTGAAGACAAGGATACAATCTTGATCGGTCTAGTGACGCCGTGCGGACTACCGCCAGCAAATCTAGATCCTGGTCATCATTGGTATCAGAGCCTAGGAATTATGGTAATAAGAAACTAAGGAAGTATGTATTCAACATAGATCTCTTTTGGGTATGGACACTGGAGGCACTAGTACTAAGAATACTAGATTAGAAGAGGTAGATGTACCTCAGAACTTAGATTTGTTAAACAAATGGACTATTCCTCAAGTTCCTATTAAACAGATTTATGATTTTGGATGGTTTGATAAACTGTCGTCTAAACAACTAATAAAAAATGACAGAGCAATCTTTTGTTTTAAATTCTTCTTAACAGACTATTCGTCTGTTACATCATCGTGATATAGATGTTTATAAACATAGATATAACTTTGTTCATATTGGCATGGTGCAGATTGCGTTTAAACCACTAACCCTTAAAGGGTTACCAGAGACTTTCTTGGCAGCTTTAAGAGATGCCAGAAACTTAAATTTCAGACAGTCTCTGATGGGTTCAATTGAATCTACGGTAGTCTATGGTCCCGTATATTTCAACACACAACCCAATTTGCAATTATCTCTTCTGATGTCAATATTCTAGATGCTTTAACTTTGAATGTTAAAACGCTTGTTTATCTTACAGGATTTATTACAAATTTTTATCTACTTTGAATCCACGTTGTAAATTGACAGATTCGCCAAATCAGTCTATTATATTTGAGACTAATTTTGCTAAATCCAAGGTCACCACTAGGAGACCTATTAGATGGGATGAAATCAATTTCCCCTCTACATGGATTTTAGACTCAATAATATCTCCGAGTCAACAAGCTGATATTGTCACAAATTGTGACTACTCCCATATTTCTCAGACCCCAGAAGGTCAAATTTGTATTCAATTTGAAGACAATAAGTCTTTAATGCCTTATAGGCAGTCTTTTACTGGAAGCAGAAGGCTTTCTTTATCTTCGACTCAATCATACATTGCTCCAGTAGAACTAGTTTATGGTCCAGCACGATTAAATTGATCTGCTTCTTTGCATACGATTTCTACCGTTGATGGCGATAAACGAGTAGAACGTATAAAAATCGATCAAAACAATATAGTTCAAGATGATAGCTCTATTGATAAGGATATTCCTTCTCAATCCGAAATGGATTTTGAACCAAAACCTTTTTAATGATCCCTTACAAAATAGATTTTAGTCCAGGATCCCTAGCAAGACAGCATATTCAGTCCGAATTTTTTAGTTATAAATGGAATTGTTTTAGAACTTGGTTCTTTGACACTTATAGTGATATTGATAAAAGAAATATTTTCCAAGAATTTTACGAGACTTGTTCTCTGCATAATAAAGTGATGTACTTTGTTCCTTGGTTTATAACCACTTATGTGCCATTATATGTTCGAGTTCTTGAAAGAACTTACAAAGAAAACAGTGGACAAGTAGTGAAGGGTATATACCCGCCACCAATGTCTTTTGTATTGCCTAATAATACAGGCATAACATTAACTGCTTTTCAAAAATTCATTGAAAATGATGTGGCAACAATTAGTGCCAGAGAAATTAATAAGTTAATTTCTCAAAATAATTATTTATCTCTTTATGTGATGATTTTAGGTGAGCATATTAGTTCACTAGATTCTAAGATAGGAGAGTTGACTGATTTAATAAAAAAAATTAGTACTCCTAAGGAAACTACCTCGATGGTAATTAAGTCTACCCAGGTTATACCTGATTCAAACCCCTCTTCTAGTAAGGCTGTGATGATGCACCTATGCAAAGACCTATTGAGATAGCAGGTTTTCAACTTAGGTCGAAAATCGAATTAGAAAAATTAGTTAGTGATAAGCTAGTTAGTTTAGATTTAAAACCTTTAGAAATGGCTTCTGAATTTTCGGAGAATATATTAGATCCCTCCAAAGACCATAAAGAAGTTATGTGGTCCGAGCTTAACAAGCTTAGAAAAAAAGGTAACAGATTTGGTGGTAAATATGCTGCTAAACCTCCTCTTAATACCTATTATTACCCTAGACCCACTCCACAGGATGTATTGTTGGAAGAAAGGGATTGGAACCAAACTAATACCAGTTATAGCGGCGATGCAATTTATGAATGAAATTTAGATGGATTAACGAATAGGCAGATCAGCATCCTAGTCCATAGAATGATGATGTATTCTACTATTTGTAAAGCCACTAGCGAAAGGAAATCATATGTAGAATGATTATAGCTGGATTTACAGGTCAACTAAGAGGTTGGTGGGATAACTGGTTAACAATAGCCGATAAAACGGCTATTATGGAAGCTACTACAGTAGAGCCTGGATTCGATACTATAGAAAGACCTTTATTGCCAAATATGTCAGATGCTGTGTATACTCTAGTTCTAAATATTATAGAACATTTTAGTGGTAGATTTACCAATATGTACGAAATATTCGTACTATGCTAAATAGCCTTAAGTGTAAATACTTAAGTGAGTTTAGGTGGTACAAAGACACCTTTCTCAGCAGGGTAATGGATTTACCCGAAGGTAATGCCGACCATTGGAAGGCAAAGTTTATAGATGGTTTACCTTATTTATTTGCAGAAAGAGTTCGTAAGAATTTGAGAGGTAATACCGCTCAAATTCTCTACAATACTTATACCTATGGCAAACTAATTGGAGTTTGCATTCAAGAAGGTCTTAACCTTTGCAACTAGCTGAAATTAATACAGCAAATCCAGAAGCAAAGGCTTAAGACTCAGTTGGAAGATTTTTGTCAACAATTCGGTATGGGAGAAATATCTTCCCATAGGAAGAAACGTAGAGATTTTACAGAAAAATCTTACCATAGAAAGGGTAAGAAATATCGCTACATATCAAAAGATCAGCGAGAAGCGCGAAAGAAATTTCGCAAAGAAAATCGATTTGTTAAAAATAGATCGAAGAGAGAATTAAAAGATATTAAGTGTTATAAGTGTGGTAAGTTTGGCCATATTGCTCCAAATTGCAAAAAGGATAAGCTGAAAGCTTTAGCGCAGGAATTAGACGATAAGTTTAAAGACCAGATTCTTAAGGTCTTGAATGAAACCTCAGAAGAGGAATACGATAGTAGTTCTTCCATTAGCAATGATTTTGAGGATTCTTTAAATTTAATTGATAGTGATAATACAGATTCTGATGATTGTAATAACTGTGATCAAAATAATTGTTCTTATGATACTATGGATTTTTAAAAATTGCAATCCCAATTTCAAGATTTTGATATTAAACCCATTACTTCTGATAATATTTTAGAATTATTAAAGGAAGTCAATGATAATGATCTTAGAACAAAGATTATTAACATGGATTCTATTTCTTCAAATTCGGCAGATAAGCCAGTTCAAAAGAAACGGGATATATTAGATGAAGCTCCATATTCTTTTGCAGAAGTTCAAAGAAGGCTTTTATTAAAAAATGAGCCTAAGAATTTTGGCCACAATTCTTCAATGGATGATTTAAAAATTGAGGTTGAAAAATTGAAAAACGAGATTAAATCTCTAAAACAAAATCAAATGATTTTAGATCATCGAGTTTCTCAAATTAAAAATTCTTCTTCTACTGATTTACCTGTAGATAATAAGAAAAAGGGTGTTTTACAATCAGAAAATGATTTTGAAGATATTTCAGAATTTTCCAAACAAATTGTTTTAAATCCAAAATATGATATGTTTCTTGGAATGACGCAATTAGTTACTGCTCATAAGTGGTATGTGAAGTGTACTATTCTAATTGATAATGATTTCTCTGTAACAGAAACTGCTTTGATAGATAGCGGTGCTGATATTTCTTGTATTCAAGAAAGGTTAATTCCAACCCGATATTTTCATAAGACTTCGCATAATGTTAAGTTTGCATCAGGAGATAAAATGAAGATAGAATATAAATTACCTAATGCTTATGTTTGTCAGCAAAAGGTTTGTATTCCTCATTTCTTCATACTAGTAAAGGACCAATTATACCCTCCTATTATACTAGGAACGCCCTTTATAAAGGCTATTTACCCATTTACTAGGGTAGATGAAAAGGGATTTGATGTTGTTTACAACGACAGAAAAATCTCTTTTAGTTTCATTACTGACCCACTTACGCGTGATATCAATGCTTTGATTAATATGAAGCATAGTCATATGAAATACTTGCAGTATGAAATTTACAGCATGTCAATAGCTGATACATTAAATCCAGCTAAAGTTCAGAAAAAAATCAAATTGATTTCTGAACAATTTGCTATTTCTATTTGTGCTGACCATCCAAGCGCTTTTTGGGATAGGAAAAAGCATGTGGTCTCTCTTCCCTATGAAGACTCTTTTTCTGAAGAAAATATTCCGACGAAATCGAGACCCTGCCAAATGAACTCTGAATTAGTAGAGTTTTGCAAAAAGGAAATTGACAGTGTATTGCAGAAAGGTCTAATAATACCTTCTCGATCACCTTGGTCATGTACAGCTTTTTATGTTAATAATGCTGCTGAAAAGGAACGAGGGATTCCTAGATTAGTTATAAATTACAAGCCTTTAAATAAGGTTTTAAAATGGATTAGATACCCGATCCCTAATAAAAAAGATCTACTTTCTAGATTATATAATGCCAATATATTTTCCAAATTCGATTTAGAATCAGGATATTGGCAGATTCAGTTATTTAAAGAGCATACTTATAAAACTGCCTTTAGTGTTCCTTTTGGGCAATATGAATGGAATGTAATGCCCTTTGGTTTGAAAAACGCACCTTCAGAATTTTAAAAAATTATGAATGATATTTTCAATCCTTATATGGATTTTATTATTGTTTATATAGATGATATTCTGGTTTATTCAAAAACTCTAGAATTGCATTATAAGTATTTAGACATTTTAAAGAAAATTGTCATTCAAAATTGTTTAGTTATATCAAAACCAAAAATGAGTTTATTTCAAACTAATATTCATTTTCTTGGTCATCATATTTGCCAGGGTAAGATTACGCCTATTCAGCGTGCTATAGATTTTGCATCAAAATTTCCTGATGTAATTAGTGATAAAACTCAGCTTCAGAGATTTCTTGGTAGCTTAAACTATATCTCTCCTTTTTATAAAAATATGTCTCGAGATCTTGCTCATTTATATGATAGGTTAAAAAAGGATTATAAATCTCCTTGGACTGATAGTCATACTGAGATTGTTAAACAGGCAAAGAAGAAAGTCACAACTCTTCCATGTTTAGCCTTGGCTAATCCATTATGGAAGAGAAATATAGAAACTGACGCTTCTAATACCGGCTTTGGGGGTATTTTAAAACAGATTAACCCTCACAACAAGAAAGAGTATCTGATAAGGTACTACTCAGGTAAATGGACCGAGGCCCAGAAGAAATATGCTACTGTGGATCATGAAATGCTTACTATTGTTAAGTGTGTTTTAAAATTTCAAGATGACTTATATAACCAAAAGTTCTTGATAAGAACTGATGTACAGGCGGTTAAATTCATGTTTCATAAAGATTTTAAATATGATGCCTCTAAAATAATATTTGCTAGGTGGCAAGCACAACTAGCACCATTTGATTTTGATATCGAATATAAAAAGGAAATTGATAATTCTCTTCCTGATTTTCTATCACGAGAATATTTAAATGACTAATATAATTTTGTGCAGGATGAGCCAGCAATGGCCATCAAAATCTTCCTCTGATAGGGGAAGAGGAAGAGGAAACTATAGCAACTACCAAGGTCGTGGTGGAAGAAGTGGTTATACTACTCCCATCATACAAAGAGGTGGAAAACCCTTACAAATGAGAAGATTTCTCAAGAAAGAGGAGAATCTTCCTCTCAATCAATTAATATGGAAGATGATCCAAAAGATAGCCCGTTATACGAGCAGTTACAGGCATATTTGGCCTCGCAAAAACTCCGCAAGGTAATACTTATGCGGCTATGGCAGTTAATAACCCTGATGATATCAGGAGTTATGAAAAGGTAATAAAAAGGGAAATAATATTTCCTTTAGAAAATCAAGATTTGCAATGGAAAGACGACCCTTGGAAGATACTCCAAAGGTATTTAATTGAGAAGTTATACTTCCATGGAAAGTCATACAAAACTCGTTCATATTACGAGAACATTCTGAAAAGTTCAGGCAGTGCCGAGATTCAGCACTTTTATGGTCATAACCATGAAACGAATACTATAAACTTCTCAAAATTGATCATTAAGCAGATTATATCTGCTGAAGAGTGGGGAACGTCCACAATGAAAGAACGTCAGGTTATACTTGACAATAAGCAACAATTCAGTTATACTTATTGAGATTATATCCAAGCTTTCTCAGATGTGCTTTATTATAATAATGACAGGCACAGGCATACTTGGTTTATTAAAATATGTCCCAGAATATACTCTGGAAAGATTCCAAATTGGTTCTTAAATTGGTGGTCATACCACGGTCCGACGATAGATATATTGCCGGCATTTTATAAGAAATTATATGATGAATGGTTACAGTTATCTCCAGATCTGGACACATTATTCAAACAATAACATACATGTTGGCCTGAGAAAATAGGTCAAATTTATTTCTTTTTGGAATTTTCTATTCCATGGATTCACAAATGGATCCCAGAAGTCGGTTATACCGAAGAACAAATTCCCTGTTTATACCGGATATATTTTAATAATTTTTGGGACAAAATGATGAAGATTGACCCAAACACCAACCATATGCATGGAAAAGAGACTGCTGATAATATCAAGGCTGCAATAAAGATTTATAAGGAAAAGGCTAAAAAAGCCATGATGGAAGATATTTCTATTAAATACATTGCTAGAAAGATCAATTTCCAGCATAATAATAAAGAGCAGATGGTTGAAGAATATCTTAAAGATGTTCGAAAGACTTTACTATTAGAAATGGACAAATCAGATACTTCAATGAAGAGTAATACAGGACATTCCTGTAATAAAGATAATACTTTGACCAATAATTCACAAAGTGAAGAGTCACCAAAATGTGTAGATCTTTCAGAGGTAGAAGATTTTCTACAAAAGCTAAAAGGCAAAGAAACGAAGAAATAATCAGAGAAAATTATGGATCCACAAGTCATACTCAGGGGACAAATCAAAAGAAGACACCACAAGTCATAATCGTGGATCCCAAGACAGTAATACCTGTCACTGTACACTGATAGGTGTACTGTAGATTACTATAAAAATATTGTACAGAGATTCTTCTTTTCTATTTAAATAGAGGCTTCCGCCTCATTCTTTAGGCATCAGAAATTTTTAGTTTTCTTCCTCTCTCTAGTTTTACTCTGCCTTCTCTCTACAATCAGAAGACAGTTTTGTAAAGTTTCGATTTTTAAATTTTGTATAGAGAAATAAAAAATCGTCCAAAGTTTGGGCAAAGGGCTTATTTCAGGTACTTAAATTTCTGTTTTTCTTCCTTCCTCATCACCTCCGATGGCCGGGCTTATAGCCGGTTAAATCCATATCTATGTTGACTACTATACTTCTTAGATTCAGATTCTCGATGAACTTGACTCTATTAAAATCAAGAAACTCTAAATATGAATAGTTAACTTATATTGTGTAATCTTTAGCTTGGTTCCGAGATGGTGGTACAGTCGTGCTATGAATTGCAGACTTCGATTTGCCTTAGTGGCTACGTGTAGCATCAGGTGAGAGGCCCTTTATTTGAACTGTTTAAGGCCGTATAATCCCAGTGAATCCTTCGGGGTATCCTACACACATGGTCTGAAGTCACCGCAGTACTTAGTTGCTGACAGGCCCCTTGCTCGGGTAAAAGGTTTGCCATACAGCTAATTATCTACATAATCATAAGGCTAAAGGTTCATATCATAGAATCTCTTAATTTTGATTCTTGTTTGAAGACAAGGATACAATCTTGATCGGTCTAGTGACGCCGTGCGGACTACTGCCAGCAAATCCAGATCCTGGTCATCATTGAGTATACTATATATATAGTTTAATGTATTATATAATACACTATACTATACACTTAGTATATATAATAGAATTAGTACATATGATACACATAGTATATATAATACATACACTTAGTATATATAATACACGTAATATATATAATAGACTATACTATAGCGACCAAAAAAGCGACCAACGTTGGTCGCTATTTTCAATTTAAAATTTTTAAATATCGACCAACGTTGATCGCTATTTTTGGTCGCTTTTCTGAATTTCAGAAACAAAACCGGAGTTTCTCCCATTTCTCTTATTTCCCCAAAATTTTTCGACTCTCTCTTTCCCTCCCCTTCTCTATTTCAGTCACCCTAATCCCATCCCCCACCCCGCGCCACCACTGCTCGCCGGCCACTGCTCGCTGTCGCCGCTCGCTGCCCACTGCCGCCCCTTTCTCTCTCCTTCTCCACCTAAAAAAAATCAAGGTAAGAATTATAACCTTCAATCTTTGTTATTTCTAGTGTGTGTTTCAATTAGTGTTTCAATTCTTTGAACATTGTATTTTATTAAGGATTAGGGTTTAGGTATTGTTTAAATTAGTTTTGTTAATTAATTTTATTAACTAATTAGTTTAATTAGTGTTGAATTTAGTTTAGTTAGATTTGAATTATACTTTGTGTTGTCTTGAAATTTTATGAATTTGATATGAATTGAACCTTTAGGATATGAATTGGACTTGACTTTTAGTTTACAAATTGAAATTTTTGGATATGAATTGAACTTTTAGGATATGAATTGGATTTTTAGTTTATGTATTTGAATTTTATTTTATGAATTGGACTTGTAGTTTACAAATTGTAATTTTAGGATATGATTTGAATTTTTAATTTATGAATTGAACTTTTTGGATAAGAATTGAACTTTTACTTTATAAATTGAAATTTTAGGATATGAATTGAACTTTTAGTTTATAAATTGAGTATTTTAGGATATGAATTGGACTTTTAGTTTATGAATTGAACCTTTTGGATATGAATTGAACTTTTAGTTTATGAATTGAACTTTTAGTTTATGAATTAAACTTTTAAGATATGAATTGAACTTTTAGTTTATAAATTGAACTTTTAGTTTGTAAATTGAAATTTTAGGATACGAATTGGACTTTTAGTTTATGAATTTGAAAATTTAGTGTATGAATTGAACTTTTAGTTTATGAATTGAACTTTTAGTTTATAAATTGAACTTTTAAGATATGAATTGAACTTTTAGTTTATAAATTGAACTTTTAGTTTGTAAATTGAAATTTTAGGATATGAATTGGACTTTTAGTTTATAAATTGAACTTTTTGGATACACATAGGTCTTTTAGTTTATGAATTGAATTTTTAGTTTGTAAATTGAAATTTTAGGATATGAATTGGACTTTTAGTTTATGAATTTAACCTTTTGGATATGAATTGAAATTTTAGTGTATGAATTAAACTTTTTGGATATGAATTGAACTTTTAGTGTATGAATTGAACTTTTAGTTTATAAATTGAACTTTTAAGATATGAATTAAACTTTTAGCTTGGAAATTGAAATTTTAGGATATGAAATTAATTAACTAGAAAAAGATTAGGATATGAATTAACTATATTAATTTTCTCTTGTTTTATTTGTATAGATGGAACATCATACTTGGATGTACAATAGGAATTATCCTAATCGACGGGGATTGAGGGAGGATTTTATAAAAGGGGTGGATGACTTTATTAGACGTGCAATGTCACTTCCACCATACCTAATTGAAGGAGTAATTAGGTGCCCTTATGTTAGGTGCGACTGTATGAAGTTTGAAAAATCGGATGAAGTTAAGCATCATCTTTATAGAAGGGGGTTTATAGAAAATTACTTTGTGTGGACTAGTCATGGAGAGATCGATGGCAGCCATAGGATATTTCATAACATGGTTGTGGGTGAAAGTAGTAGGTCGGTGGAGAATACAAATAGTGATTCTGGAATTCATCATATGGTTGTCGATGCTTTTGGGATGCACTTAGGGGGTGATTCCAATGAAAATGTTGAACAAACTCCTAATGATGAGGCAAAACGTTTTTATGAACAATCAGAGGAAGCTAGTCGTCCACTACGTAACGGAAGTCCGCACTTTGATAGGACATATCCAGATTTTGCTAGTGAACCAAGGAATATTCGATTAGGTCTTTGTGCGGATGGCTTCACGCCTTTTTCTGTATCTGCGACACCTTATTCATGTTGGCCTGTCTTTCTTACACCTTATAATCTACCACCAGAGTTGTGCATGACTAGTCCATATATATTCTTGAATTGTATTATCCCCGGTCCACGTAATCCGAAAAGCTTAATTGATGTATATTTGCAACCTTTGATTGATGAGCTAAAATAATTGTGGTACGATGGTGTTGAAACATATGACATATCAACCAAGTAGAATTTCAATTTGCGTGCTAATTTAATGTGGACAATTAACAATTTTCTTGCGTATGGAATGTTGTCTGGGTGGATGACTGCTGGGAAGCTAGCTTGTTCTTACTGCATGGAAAACAGTAAAGCGTTCATTTTGAAATATGACCGAAAGCAATCGTGGTTTAATTGTCATCGTCAGTTCTTGCCTCCTGATCATGAGTTTAGAGGGATGAAAAATGCATTCAAAAAGAAAAAAATGGAATGTGATTTTCCACCTCCGATACTTTCAGGTGAGGAAATTTGGGAGAGGGTCCAGAACTTCAGTAAAGTTACTGAAGCTCCACCTTATAGATTCCCCGGACACGGTGTTACTCATAATTGGGTGAAAAGGAGTATATTTTGGGATTTACCTTATTGGAAGGATAATCTTCTCCGTCACAACCTTGATGTCATGCATATTAAGAAGAACTATTTTGATAATTTGTTCAACACAGTGATGGATGTTAAAGGTAAGACAAAGGATAACGCAAAAGCGAGAATAGACTTACAAGAATATTGCAGGCGGCCTGAATTATACTTGCAGACAGCAAACAATGGTAAGGTGTTCAAACCCAAAGCAAGTTACACATTCACCTTGGAGGAAAGACGGCAAATTTGTGATTGGGTAACGAAATTGAAGATGCCAGAGGGTTATGCGTCGAATTTTGGGAGAAAAGTTGATATGGAGGTAGGGAAGTTGAGCCATTTGAAAAGTCATGACTATCATGTTTTCATGGAGACCTTAGTGCCTATTGCATTTTGTGGTTTTCCTGAAAGAATCTGGAAACCCATCACAGAGATTAGTTTATTTTTCAAAGACTTGTGTTCTTCCACATTAAGGGAAGAAAAACTACTCCGAATGGATCAGAACATTTGTGTCACTTCTTCTAAGATGGAAAAGATGTTTCCATGTGGGTTTTTTGATGTGATGGAACACCTTCCAATCCACCTTGTACACGAGGCACGACTTGGAGGGCCTGTTCAATGCAGATGGATGTATCCCTTTGAGAGGTAATAATATATGTTTGATGTAATTTTCTGTTTATTTTAATGTTCTTGGCTAACCTGAAATTATGTAGGACAATTGGCAAATGCAAACATTTGTTAAGCAGAGGAATAGAATTGAAGGATCTACATGCGAAGCTTATCTTGCAAAGGAAACTGCTCATGTTTGCTCTTATTATTTTGAGAGTAATGTGCCATGTGCTAGGAATAGGCCCAACAGGCACACGGTCGACCTTAGGAATGATCCATTATATCCGCCTATGTCCATATTCAATCAACCAGGCCGATGTTCTAAGGATGTTAGAAAGAGAAGTTTGAGTGATATGGAGTTCAAGTCAGCTACACTTCACGTGTTGCTAAATTGTCCCGAAGTTGTACCATTTCTCAAGTAAGTATTGATTTAGTAGTTATCAAAATATAAAAATTAATATGATTACATCTCATAGCAATTATTAAAATTTTTTGATGTGTCACAGTCACTTCGTGGGTCAATTTGGCCATGATGCTGTATATACGACATTTGATACGTGGTTCAAACAATTTGTATGTTTCTCCTTAAAATATTTTAACACTATGTAGGTAAATAATATTTGGAAGTTATGCTAACTTATGAATTTTTTTAACAATATGTAGGTAAATGATCCAAATAATGGTGTAAATCAATTTTTGAAAGATATATCTTGGGGACCTGGGGTTGAGGTCAGAATAATGTCTAAGTACGTTGTGAATGGTTATAAGTTTCATACCGAGTGTTGCTCTAAAAATAAAAATAGCAACAACAGTGGGGTGTGGGTTCAAAGTGGTGATGGCAACCAAGATGGAGATATTGATTATTATGGTGTGCTCAAAGAAATAATAGAACTAGAATATACAGGTTGGCAATATAAGAAATTGATACTCTTTAGATGCAAGTAGTTTGACCCACACCCAACAAGAGGTACAAGAGTACACAATCAGTACAACATAATTGAGGTTAATCATACGAGGGAGTATGATCGCTATGATCCTTTCATAATTGCACATAATGTTAGGCAAGTATATTATGCTCCTTATCCATTGCGGCGGAATAAGTCCGATTGGTGGGTTGTAATAAAAACTAAGCCTGTGGGTAGGGTGGAAGTCGAGAATGTGTTAGATGTTGCATATCAAAACGATATCTCTACTGTTGACCAAATAGTGGACGAAGTTTTAGAAAATGATTTGGAACATCCTGAGCACATATTGGAAGAAGTTGATATTTTTGAAGTAAGAATTACAGCAAACGAGGAAGAAGTATCAACTGATGAAGCTCAAACTACCGAGGAAGAAGAATTCTCGGAGGAGGAACTATAGTCGATGAGCTTTAAACAGTTGGTTTCTTTAACAACTCTCGTTTATAGCTAGTTTCTTTATATGTTTCAATCTAAATATGTATTATATTATGCAGATGACAGGCAAGGGTCGAGGTAACAATGATTCTAGTAGTTCT